>CAOKZL010003979.1:0-55402 GCA_948472985.1 Iguana delicatissima
CCATTATTGCTTTCTTCTTTCTTTCCTACTGTTAGAAATTAAATGCTTTCTCTTTTCTGTCTCTTTCTCCAATTATCGTGAGAGAGGGACTAAAACGCGTCTAACTGTTCCGCAGGAGAGAAATTAACTGAAGCGGCTGGCCAGTCGTAAGGGATGGTGTGAGTTGGAGTCCAGCCACATCCGAACAGTCGCATGATTCCCACGGACACCACAAGGGTGAGGATGCATGTGGCCCCCCAGATGGGGCTGTAGTGCAATACCCAGTATACACGGCCAGCAGGGGAATGCTGGGGATTTTCATCTGACAAAATCGAGGTGTTGGAAAGGATATGAATCCCCCCTCCCTGACTCCTAAGGTGACGTCTGAAGTCAGATGAGGGGGAGAGCCTGTCAGTCTCGGGACTACAATTCCCAGCAACTCCTATGTGGGATGATGGGAGCTGCAGTCCAAAGACAACTGCAAGGGTCTATTTTCCCCATCTCTAGCTTATTTTTTTTATGGGGGAGGCATTTCAGCTTGGGATTCCACCCCCCAATAAGCCTTCTCTGATTTCAAAACAAGTTTTTTTAAAATCTTTTTTTTATTGGTATTTAGGTTCTTGAGCTCTTCCCCCCCCCAAAAAATTCTGGTTTGAAAACAAGTTCACATCTATTTCGTCTGAGGTATATAAGCAGCAGAGGCGGACACTGAGTGGCTCTCCAGACCTTGGGTTCCAATTCCAGGAGAAAGGCAGCCTACAAATATAATAAATAAATAAATTAATAAAATAAACTTTGAACCCCCCCCAAAATAAAACTGTAATAAAAATGAAAAACTGATTAGTAAAAAGGGAGGGAAAATATTATAGGTCCCATACAGCATGCTAGCCAACACATGGAGGCTATTTTAAAAATAATTAAGGGGGATACGGGCGTGCTATCAGATCAGGGGATAACACAGGTAGTCTTTTGTTCTGATATGAGGAAGAAGAAAGCCCCCCAACCACATATCCCCAGTCTCCAGAACTGCCAACAGCTCCATGCGCACATGCAAAACTTATTTTAAACTGATAAAGATAAAAACATATTCATTTTGATCCAAACTACGTACCTGCAATCCTTTTTCTTTTTTCCTGCTGTGGCTCTTAACCACTTTCCGAGGATTAAAAAATGGCACCGTCCTGTTCTTTGTGGGGCGGACCAATTGCTGAAGCTGTCCACGCCCACGGCCCGCCCTCCGTTGATCTCATGGGTGAATCAGTGCGTATCTGCGCTTCTACACAAGTGAGCATGTACTCGATAGCACGCCTCGGGAAAAAAAGACCACATTTTTTCCGGTTTTTAAAAAGCGCGCGCAACGACAGTTGGAGGTGTCTCTGCACAGATTGAGGTGTAGAGCTGAAAAACTGAATACGACGAAGTGCACTCCAAAGTATAGAAGGCCTCCGTCAGAGGTCGCGCTACAATGTTTTATTACCCCCATGTGGAAAGGGCCATAGCTAACCTGTACCAAGTAGTTGCCTTGAGTCCCATTATTGGGAAAACACAGGATACAAATGAATAGAAAAGACAGAAGCACAGGAGGAGGAGGAGGAGGTGGCGATGGCGGCGGTGGCAGCAGCAGTAGAAGTAGCCAGGATTTTTTTTAAAAAATGAGGGCATAACAAAGTCACATTTCAAAAATAATAGAAGAGGTATGAATAAAGGCACTCTGCTGGTCCAATGAGTAATGTTTTGAACCCTGCTCTCCCTGAGACCTAGTGCAACATTGAAAGCACTACACCATTCTGGCTATCGTTCCCCACTGATATCTGTTCATATTAAACAGATGTTCAAGTAGAATCTAACACACCCAAATAAGGACAACATCTGGAATTTTTCCCCTGAGGACATACGGATGCCTGCTTCCTCCAACCTGGTGCCCTTCAGGTGTTTGGGCTTGCTCTCAGCCCTAGCTAATATGGCTAATAGCTGTGGAAGCTGAAGTCCAAATCATCTGGAAGGCACTATATTGGAGAACACTGAAGTACACATCACCTAAAAAATCCACATCACTCAAATGTTTCATTTGCATTGAAATAAAGCCCATTTGTTTGGAGCAGTACTAGGATTCATACTTCTAAATTCTCTGCTGCTCCTCCCAAAGCCTTTATCTAGTCAAAACAGGTTTGTTTGTACACAGAGAAAGAAACAGCTAAACATTTCCACCACTACCACCACCAGAAAAAAAGGCTCAGAGTCATTTTATGCCAATTTGAAGTTTTGAAAAAGTTGTGAGTTCTAATATGAAATCTCCAGTATAATATGTGCGAAGTATCCACTTAAGTGAAAAAAAAATTAATAATGGGACATACAGACATGTTGTATGACTGGCAGTCTACATAACGAGGCTTGCCAATTCTCTGAAGCAGACAAAAACAAACAGGCAGCAAAGAAATCAAAACTGGTTACAACATCATTTGAAGTCTGTCTATAAAAAGGTATTTTTCTTCCTTCCAGTATATTCCTTCCTAGTTTAGGGACTTGTACAGATATGTCACCAAACAGAAAATAATCTATGTTAGCAGATGCTTACATATAGATTTCTATAAATTTCTCTCTTCTACTTTTTCAAATTCTATAGAACCATTCCCACAAAAGCAACTATAGCTGTGGGATTCTGGAAGACATAGCCCTCAAAAGTGACTTTCCCAAGCTCTAAAAGGTTCCCCAAAAGTGAGCAAGAGTACACAGAAGTACAATCAGCCCTCCACATTTGTGCGTTTCACTTTTTTCAGATTTGATTTGCAGATTTGATTATTCACAGATTATTTCCTGTCACCTCTGCTCCCTCCCTATGCCATTTTTAAAAGGGACTGCAAGCCTCATGAGAATGAGAAATTGCAAGCGAGGCTTGTAGGTCCCAATTAAAAATGGTATAGGACACCAGTGGAGGTGGCAGTAAGCCCCACCAGCCACCCACTTCTACCTTGTGATGTCATGGTGGATTGAATATGGCGATCATATTTTTTGTGTGTTGAATATGATTTGTGAGGGCCTTGAGTTATTCATGGTTTTTCCACTTTCAAGGAGGTCCTATGCCCCTAACCCTAGCAAATGTGGAGGGATGACTGTATTTATTAAAATAATATTTCTAGAAATATTTATATTTTGATTTGACATACTTATTCATCTGTGGGTCAAACCTGGGGAAGCCTGGGGTAAGCTGGTTTTACTGATTTGAAACAGAACTCTGCCAAATATAAGACTAACTGTACTGTCACTATCTCATCTTCATCTCTGGGTTTCTGGGAAAGTTTTATATCCTTTATAAACTGATTAAAAAGGAAGAACAAATTAACACCAAAAAGTATGTTGATGTTTTTATGTTCTGTATTTATATATGTATTTTAAAAGATGTATTAGTGAAGCAAGAAGACAAATGTCCAACCATTTGCTAGAATGGCTGTAAATATTTTTGACGAAATGAACAACACAGGAATCTGGGTTCTTCCACAGAGGACAAAAATGGGACAATTGTCATTTTGAGTTGCATTTGTATACATTCCAAAAGTAAATCATGAAAAGTTTTAATAGATTTCAGAGTTCAGACATTCATTTTCAAAAGCCAATGACAGCAAGCTTAAAATTAAATCTGTAGGTTTACAGTAGCAAGACTATAGTACACTACAGACAACTATTTTCTTGCAAGAAACTTTTATAAAGGACTGTTAAAGCACCTGTAAAATCCACAACCAGGTCTGCCAGAGCACCTCTGCCATTTGATACAGCTCTCACGAGTATAGGCAAAATGCTTGGAAACTGCCATCTTGTGGACACAGGCTTACATTACTTTTGCTGTTCTGTCTATATGTGCTTTCAAGTCATCTTCAACTTATGGAGATGCCATGAATTTCACAGGGTATTCTTAGGCAAGGAATTCATGGAGGTAGCTTTGCCAGTTCCCTCCTCTGACATATAGCCTTCTACATCAGGGAAAAATCTTTTTTTTTAAATAACACCCCACCCACCCCCCGAATACCTATGCCAGTTGGTCACCTCTGAAGAGTTCAAACTGATGCAGACTGATTTTAAAAGATTTCCGTCTGGGGGACTGTAAGGGCGTGATGGAAGGTGAGAGCTCATTTCTGAGCTCTTCCTTGCACCACATATTCCAATGACTCACTTTTTAAGCGGACATTACTTTTGCTCAAAGGTTGGGAATCAGTACAAAGACTACGGATTGTCTCATCTTTGCCAGGAAAATACTTAATAGATATATCTCTTCAATTTGTCAAAACCTAACCATGTATTTTAAATGTCTTGAGCCAAGCAGAAGGCTTACACTTGCTATCCTCCTGATACATCTTCCACATGCACACCAAGATGCCACAGGATTCTGTTGTTTTTCATTCCAAGAAAATAGCATGGCTACCTCTGTTGAGAGTACCTAATACTGTGTGTATATCTGCAAGCACACGATAAATAAATGCATATGGTTTTAGAAATCTGAGGCTCTCCAGATACTGATCAACTGCCAGTTTGATCTCCCTTCATTAGCAAGGCAGTAGGGGCTGATGGGAAAAGACATAAAACAGCATCAGAAAGAGCACAGTGCAAGAACAGGTTGCTTACTTGTAACTGTGGTTCTTCGAGTGGTCATCTGTGCCCTCATACATTAGGAGCTTTCGCGCCTGTGCGGTAGCATTCGGAAGATTCTAGAGCTCGTTAGCTTTGGGGGGAACCCCTCCCCCACGCCGGTGCTGCACATGCTCCTCTCGCTGACTAACGGTCTCTCCTCAGTTCTGGTCCGCTGAAGAAGATGGGACCTGAAAAAGAGGGGAAGGCAGGGAGGGGACGTATGAGGGCACAGATGACCACTCGAAGAACCACAGTTACAGGTCAGCAACCTGTTCTTCTTCTTCGTGGTCTCTGTGCCTCATACATTAGGAGACTGTGTAGCTTACCAGTAGGACGGTGGGTCAGGTCCCAGATCCTAGAGCACAGAAGACAGCACCGCACGTCCAAACCGGGCATCTCTCTTGGACCGGCAGTCGAGCTTGTAGTGGTGCATGAAGGTCAACGGCTGGGACCAGGTCGCCACACGGCAGAGTTCCGACAGGTCGACGCCTCGCAGGAGGGCAGCAGATGTCGCCACGGCCCTGGTGGAGTGGGCCCGAAGCAGGTCTGGCGGAGGCTTCCTGGCAAACTCGTACGCCAGTTGAATAGTCTGTACCACCCACTTAGAGAAGTGCTGGGTGGATATCTTGTAGCCTCTCCGGCGCCTGCCATAACAGACAAACAGGTGGGGTGTCTGTCTGTAGGCTGCAGTCTTGTCTTTGTAAAAGGCCAGCGCCCGACGCACGTCCAGGGAGTGGAGGGACCGCTCCAGAGGTGTCGTCGGGCCCGGGTAGAAGGTCGGCAGGATGATGTCCTGGCTCAAATGGAAGCTGGACACCACCTTCGGCAGGAAGGAGATGTCAGGCCGGAGGGCCACCTTGTCCCGATGAAAGACCAAGTATGGTTCATCGCACCGTAGCGCCGTCAACTCTCCCGCCCGCCTGGCAGAGGTGACGGCCACTAGGAACGCGGTCTTCATCGCGAGCAGCCTGTCATCCGTCGTGGCCACGGGCTCGAAGGGCAGCCTCGTCAGCTGGGACAGCACCAATGACAGTGACCACAGCGGTAGCTGCAGCGATACCGGCGGGTAGAGGTGCTGCAGGCCCTTCAGGAACTGCTTGACGGTACCGTCCCTGAAGAGAGCGGCCGACGGGGATTGTGGCGGCTGGTATGCCGCGATTGCGGCGAGGTAGACCTTGAGCGACGGGAAAGCGAGGCCCTGTTGCCGGAGATGGAGGAGGAAGTGGAGCACGGTACGCAGGGTGACAGGCGATACTGGCTCTCGACGTTCCTCGGTGAAGGCCACGAAATGCTGCCACTTGTAGTGGTAGTTCCTTCGCATGGACTCCTTCCTGGGCGCGGTCAAGACGTTCCCGATGGCTGGGTTGTCTAGGGCGATATCCTCCAGGCATGGAGGGCCAACACCGCCAGGTCCGGGTGCAACACCAGTCCGTCGGAGTGGGACAACAGGTCCGGTACCGTGGGAAACCTGAGAGTCCTGCCCCGGGCGGCCTCGATCAGGGGTCCGAACCAGTGCTGCCTCGGCCTGTACGGTGCCACGAGGATTGCGTCCACCCGGTCCACGATGATCTTCGCGATCACGTGGACCAGGAGCGGGAACGGAGGGAAGGCGTAGATCAGCCCTTCGTCCCACGGAAACTGGAACGCGTCGCCGATGGAGAGGCGATCGTGGCCAGCCCTCGAGCAGAACAGGCAGCACTTCGTGTTCTGGCTGGTCGAGAAGAGGTCAATGGTCGGCTCGCCCGATCGGTCCCGAAGTATCCGGAAGGCCTCGTTGGACAGGAACCACTCGTGGTGGGAAGTGGTGTCTCTGCTGAGCGCGTCCGCTGTGGTGTTCTCCTGCCCCGCCAGGTGAACCACCACAAGGTGTATCCGGAGCGGGACGCACCAGTTCCAAAGTTCGAGGGCGATGTCCAGCAGCGTGGTGGAGTGCGTCCCTCCTTCCTTGTTCACGTAGCAGACCGCCGTCGTGTTGTCGGTGAGGATCAACACCGTGCGGCCCGTGACCAGGTGTCGGAACGCTCTCAGGGCCTTGTGGATCGCCAACAGTTCGAGAGAGTTGATGTGGAGGAACAGCTCATCGTCCATCCACCAGCCCCGGCCCCGGAGATCGCCGGTATGCGCTCCCCAGCCGAAGAGCAAGGCATCCGTCGTTATCATGACCGACAGCCTGGGTTCGCGGAACGGCATGCCTGACAGGAGGTTCCTGTACGACTGCCACCACAGGAGCGATTGGCGTACCTGTTGGGGCAGGTGGTATCGGCGGCGCTGGTCATCCCTGAGTGGATCGAAGGCCCTGACGAACCAGTGCTGGAGCGGCCGAGCGCGTAACCTGGAGAGGTAGGTTACGGCGGTGGTCGAGGCCATGTAGCTGAGGAGTTGTTGGATCCTCCTCGCTGACACCGTCGAGGCCTCGAAGGCAGCAGACGCCGCCCGACGAAGCGTCAGCGCTCTCTCGTCTGGGAGGAAGGCCCTCGCCGATACCGCATCGAGGGTCGCCCCGATGAAGTCGAGAACCCGAGTGGGTTCGAGATGGGACTTCTTGGGGTTGACCCTGAGTCTGAGCCGAGCGAGAAGGGACAAAGTCCGATGAATGTCCCTGTACAGTTTCTGTCTGCAAGACGCCACCAATAGCCAATCGTCCAGGTAAGGGTAGACGGAGACGCCCTTCGTCCGCAGGAAGGACACGACTGGAGCCATGCACTTGGTGAACACCCGCGGTGCGGTGGAAAGTCCGAACGGCAGCACCCGGTACTGGTAGCTGGTGCCGTCGATCGCGAACCGAAGGTATCTCCTGTGCTGCGGGCGGATCGAGATGTGGAAATAGGCGTCTTTGAGATCTATGGACGCAAACCAGTCCCCTCGGCGAAGGAAGGGGAGGATTGATGGCAGCGTGACCATCTTGAACCTCTTGGGGCGGATGTATTCGTTCAACCCTCGGAGGTCTAGGATGGGCCGCAGGGATCCGTCCGCCTTCAGCACCGTGAAGTACCTTGAGTAGAAGCCAGTGGTCTTGGTTGAAGGTGGGAGTCTCTCGATCCCTCCCTTCTCGAGGAGGGACTGGACCTCTTCCAGAAGAGCCGAGCTGGCCGGGGTGGAATAGTAGACACCCCGTGGTGGAATATCCTGGAACTCGATGTCGTACCCCAGGAGGACGATGGTAAGTACCCAGGAGTCCGCAGTGATCTCCCGCCAGTAGTCGAGGTGCCTGGCCAGGCTCGGGTGGTGGAACAGTTCTACCGGAAGGGCAAAAGATGACACGGGTGGAGTCCTGCGAAGGTCGTCAAAACCGGGACTTCGCTCCGGAGGACGACTTCTTGGACGACGAAGATGGGCGTCGTCTGGGAAGCCTCGAAGCCGAAGACGTTGACGGCCTTGATGCGGTCGACCGCGGGGACCGCGGCTGGTACGCCGATGAAGAGGAGGACCTTCTCCACGTAGGCCTCGGCTGTAAAGAGCGGCGAGACTGGGCAGGCTGGTTGATGCCCATCTTCTTCGCTGTCAGCCAGGCCTTGACGAGGTGATCCATAGCCTCGTCGGTGGAGGTGTGGAAGAGCCCTTTGCCGTCGAACGGTAGATCTTCAATCCACCGACGGTTGTCCTCCTGAAGCCCAGAGGACCGGAGCCATGCGTGGCGTCGGAGAGCTATGGCACCGACCATCACCCTCGAGGTAGCCTCCATGGCGTGCCTCGAGGTGGCGATCTGCTGTGTAGCCACCGCAACGGCCTCGCCAAAGATCTGTGTGGTTGAGGCGCGTGACTCCTCCGGCAAGTCAGCAAGGAGTGGAGCGAGTCGGTCAAAGAGGTTCCGATGGTATGCCGCAAGGCATGCCATCGTGTTCACCGTCCTGGCCACCAGGGACGATGCCAAATAGAACCTTCGGCCAAAGGCATCGAGTTTCCGTCCTTCACGGTCCGGAGGGGTGGTATGCGCTCGGTTGCCCCCTTTTGTTTGAGCCGACTCGACCACAATAGAGTTCAGTACAGGATGATTGAAGAGGAACTCCGCGTTCTCCTTCTGGGTCCTGTAGAGATGCTCTAGCCTGTGTGGGATAGACTGTGCTGATGCCGGCTTCGCCCACGGCTGCTTCATCGCTTCCACTAGGGTTGGCAGGAACGGCAGCGGTGCGGTCGATGGTGGGCGGGCTTCCAAGTACTGGAAGACCGGGTCCTGGGCTTGAGGAGCAGGTTCGGTCACCTTCAGGCCAAGGGCTGTGGCCATCCGGAGGAGGATCACCGAAAACTGACGGACGTCCTCCGGTGCAGACCCCGGGCCTGGCTCTCCGAACCCCAGCGGGGGGGATTCGTGAGAAGAAGGGGTGGACTCAGCAGAGTCAGAGTCAGAGTCGTAAGAGTAGCCGGATGGTGATGGCGACCTCTCCTCCTCCTTCTCCTCGGCCGGTCTACGGGCCGGAGGTGCCAGGGTGACAGCTGGAGCTGCAGGCTTCGTCGGTACCAATGCGGTCGATGTCGTGACCGGTATCGGAGTCACCTGCAGGGGCACGACCGCGGGCCTAGGTCGGTGTGCCGCCTGCGTGGTAGAAGTCGCAGCTGCCGCCGGCTGGGCCACGGTGGGCTGTGGCGTCGGGCGGGTAGCTGTGGCCGTCGTCCGCAGTGGTGGAGAAACAGCCCTGTAGCGGGGTGAGGGCTCCCGGGACCGACGGCGACTTGGCGAACGACGCAGCAGTGACCTCTCATAGTGGGAGTAGTGAGCCTCCCGCGGTGGCGAGCGAGACCGGCGACGAGGTGACCAGTACCTTGGATCTGGGTGGTACCGGTCCCTGTAAGACAGCAAATACGAATAGTATGAGCCGGTCGGCTCGTGCCACACCTGCTCCTGGGCGTACCTCCCAAGGTAGGAAGGAGAGTAGGCGCTCTCGCCCGAGCGACGCCTCTCCAGGCGCATCTCCCGATATCGCGGGGATTGTGGCCTGGCCCGCTGCTCCGGCGAGCAGGACTGGTCACGTCGAGATGCTGGGCGCTGCCTGACCACAGCCTCCTCTCGGCGTTCTGCTGAGGGTGGACGGCGACTCGGCGGAGTGATCTCCGCGATCAGCTCGGGCGGTTGAGGAGGCGAGGCCTGCACGGCCTGTTCCTCGTCCGACACCTCGAGGACTTCCTCTTCCTCCGGAGGCTCCTCTTCCTCAGGGAGCTCCATCAGCTGAGGTTCTTCGGCGGGCTGGGTGGGTGGTGGAGTCGGGGGTCGCACCACCCTCGGTGAAGAGCGCCGCTTCTCCTTTCTCTTCTTCTTCTTCTCCCCCAGGCCCTTGGTGGCAGGGCGCTTCTTCGGGCCGCGGTCAACGGCCTGGAGGAGGAGGTTGAGGCCTGCGAGCCCGCAGGGTCCTCACGTGCCCGAGTTGCCGAGATCTTCGGTATCCTCGGCAACTTCATATCGGTACCGAGCCCGGTACCGATACCGACAAGGTCGAGGGCACGGCAGCCGCCGCTGCTGCCGAAGAAGAAGAAGAGGACGGGCGTTTCTCGGCCTTCGTCTCGGGTCTCTGGACATGAAGAGACTCCTCCCAACACTGGGATTTAAGCCTTGCCGCCCTGTTGCGGAGAGTCTGATGCGTAAACTCTCTGCAAATGGGGTAGGCCTGAACGTTGTGCCCCTCACCCAAACAAATCAGGCACTTAGAGTGTCGGTCAGAGAGAGCGACCTTCCTTCCACAGGAGGCGCAGTGTTTGAAGAGAGCCGACATAAACCGGGCGCAAGGCAAGAAGCAAGAAACAAGAGTCCGAGAACGCCAAACACAGTCCGAGATCTGAAATCGTAGTCAAAGCCAGAAAAAGGTCAAAACCAATCGAGAAAGTACCAAGCCAAGTCCGAAATCCGTGAGGGGTAGTCAAAAGCCAAATCCGAAGTCGAAAACACCAAAAAACCGAATCGAAAAGCAAGCCAACAAGCAGAACCTTCTGTACGCTGAGGCGGACAAGAAAGAACTGAGGAGAGACTGTTAGTCGGCGGGAGGAGCATGCGCAGCACCGGCGGGAGGGAGGGGTTCCTACCAAAGCTAACGAGCTCTAGAATCTTCCGAACGCTACCGCACAGGCGCGAAAGCTCCTAATGTATGAGGCACAGAGACCACAAAGAACTATATCAACACAGGTACTTCTCAGCTATGTGATATGAAACCTGTGGCAATTTTTTTCTAACACGCCAAGGACTGGTACCATATTTATGTCCACATGCTACCACTGTTTCTTTCTTTCGTGGAAATCCTCCCTGGTCCAGCCATCAATGGCTTGCAGACTGGCATTGCTAGGGACTGCTACTTTGATGAACACTGGTCTAAATCATGAGCCAGCTCTCTGGATAAGGAAAGGCACCAAAACAGAACCCTCCTGATACTTTCCAGGGACTCTCTCAGTATGGTAGAAGGCAGTCTGCAGAAGCAAAGATGTGCCAGGACAGTCATACTCCTCACAGTATACCACTTCCAACATAAAATTATGTTCTAGCATATGAAGACTGGTGAGGGGAAGGCAAAACTAGGTCCCTTTCACGCCACATGATTGGAGCATTATGATTCAACTTTAACTGCCATGGCAGCATCCCCTGGAATTTCGAGGTCTTTAATTTGGTGAGGCACTATTGCTCCCTGACTGAGAATCCTGAATGCCCTTCCCGTAACTGCTAGCCTCAGGATTCCACTGGTTGGAACCATGCCAGTTAAAAGTAGGATCATAGCATTTACACAGAAAAGTATGCAACACTATTACCAACCTGCAGTTCTTCTAAGCGTTCCAAAAGGGGCAAATGATTCACTTCTACGCTGAATTCTTCCACAGTAGAATACAACTTTTGTTGCACTTCATTTCTGTGAAGAATCAAGTGCTGAATATCATCCTGTACAGAAGAAATGGATAAATCAGGAATCCACACCTGAAACTTTCTAATTTACAACAGAAGACAAGTGACTGGTGGGACACTTCTGCAGTGCAAAATAAGAAACGACAATTCAACTTCCATAGTATCATCCATTCAGGTAGGAAATCTATGGCACCAATACACCTCTCTTTTTAAAGTTTTAACCTTTACGTGAAGGACAGAGAAGCAAACTTCAAAATAACAATCAGCTGGAAGGAAAAGGTTAAGCCTTCCCCAACACTGGCCCCAATCCGGATCAAGGTCACCCGCACTTACTACACAGCAAGAAAAGCCTCTTAAATTGTACAATACATATTTAACAGACTTAATATATCATGCAATTTTTAATTTCTGAGGAACTGTTTAGAACATGACTCAGCTTACAATGGGCAGATCTGCCTGAGGAAGGCTTAAATTACCTCTCAGAAACAAATCAGGCCTGTAGAGTAATGACAGTGTTGGTAAAAGTTGTACAAAGGGTTGAAGATTTCTTCCTAATTCCTGGCTAAAATCACAGAGCCAGTGGTAGAAGATGTTAGAAAAACCACTAGCCTAAGAAGTGAATCTATCTTACCCATTTTTCAAGAACTCAGGTTGAACAGATTTTGTTAACGCAGAAGAAAAATAATGACACTTTTCAGTGATTTTAATGTTCCAGATGCATCAATCCTGGTTTATCCATGCAAGCACATTCCAGCCTCACTGATCTGCTAATTGAAGCATAAGAATACCCAGGCTGTTAAAATACCACTGAGGTGCTGCAACTGCTTCCCATCAAGAAACATTAACTGCTTCCATATATGGTGCTAGACCACAGCTCAGTGGGTTACAAAGCCTGGGAAAGTTCCTTTTTTGGATTGCAATCTCAGACTGCATTGGTATGGTGCAGAGCTTGGGAAGATTCCTTTCTTGGCCTATAGCTCCTAGAATTTACCTATGAGTGTGGCCATCATGGACTTCAGAATGTGGGGGAGGGGGAATGGGAGAGCTTGAGCCTTTCTTCATGGTTAGGCTGGGGAACTGAGCCCTTCCCGAAATGATCAGGCACCAAAGATCAGAACCGCCAAAACTCTTTTGCAGTTGAGATCACTGCGGAATTACCAATCGGAAGTTTCCAAGCTTACAGCCATCTTTGCAATTGTTTAATAGAGTCTTAGTCATTTTCCCCTTTCCTTGGTATGCGCTTTAAACAGTATTTTAATTTTTTTAATGATTTTATAAGAATAACATTTATTTTTCTGTAATTATAATCATGGTAATAACTGCTTTTGTCATGATATTACTATTATTCATTGTATGTTCCATCTTCATAAAAACATGTTTTATATAAACATATGTGCAAGTACACAACACTGATAACGACACACCTGTCATTCTTAAGCCTTTGCACCTTAAATACAGTTCCAGGATCCCTGAGGCAACTGGAACTTTCCCAAGGCCTCATGTGGTATCAGAGAGCTACAGCAAGACTGAGACTTACATCTAACACCCCCTGCTCTGGCATGGAAAGAAAAATTTGGAAATGTTTCATTCTGCTTTACCACCATTCAAAACAACACGCAGTGCTGAGCATTAGAGGTGGGTTCTGACACTGGTCTGTTTACAGATTAACCAAGGTTAAGATTAATCACAATTCCAGGCTAAGACAACATGACAAGCTGTATATCATCAGAGAAACAGAAGCCTTCAAACTCCTTCTCCTGGATGAACAGCAGGAGCAAAACTCAGGCTAAAGTTTGTTGCAACTCATTCCTGCTAGCTTAGCATGGTGTGTGAACCCAGGTCAGGATGACTACAAGTAAAGGAATTATTTTGACTGTGTTCTTCTTTGCTTAATGAGATGAAGTAAGTTATTTTACATCTGGTGGGTGTAAGGAAGAGTAGTAAAGAAGAATAAAGAAAAGAAGGGACGTAACATATAAATAAGGGTGGGACAGACCTACACTAAAGGTGAACAGTTGCAGTGGCTCTAGTGTCAAATTTTCTCCACTTAGGCTCAGGAGGATGGGCTACAGAGACTGCCAAAAACCAAACCAGAAGGAATTGGAAGATCAATTCTGGGTTTGAAAAAAAAAGTCAAAAAGAATGAGAGAACTGCAATGTAACTGAAAGGTGAATCACTGCTCCAGGAAGCTTCCAGAAAAGACAATTCATCCCTTCACATTTTGGCTGGAGGATCTATAGTGCTAAATGGCTCTGGGACTACAGATAGGCCCGAGACCTCTCCCAGTCTACCTTTAATCTACACTGCAAAATGCTGTGTTCTACAAATGAAAATTTTAAGAAGATTAGCAGCCCACTTGCAACATGGAAAAGTGGCAAGACCACTGCAACAGTGTTCAGTTAACTGACCACTACATCTGTCAAATGCACAGATGACCATCAATTGTAAAAGGAATCCCCTTCTCTGCAAAAGTCCTGACTTTTTACGTATATACCTTATCAGGATACTGACATCAATTCAAGGTATTAGCCTGCAAGCCATGCAGCCACAAATGCTGTTATCATGCACCTGCTCACAAGGAGAGAGGAAGGGACAGAGGACAAGATCTCAGCCTATGTGCAACTACACAAAATAACCTCCCCATACACAAACACTCACTCTAAAATTCTAGCATGTGCCAAAGCACTGCTTGGAGAATTCATATTGCTTCACTGAAGTTTCTGGAGGCTCCACCAAAGCACAAATGTTCTTCTGTTGCCAATGGAGGGGCAATGGTAACTTAAAAACTAGGTCAAACTTTTGAAAATCAGACATTTAGCTTCTTCCAACCCAACACTAGCTGCCTGTGCGACACAAGAATCTCTGCAACTTTCCAATCTGGATTCTAGACCTGATATTTCAGAGAAAGCATACACTGCAAGAAAGAAGAGATGACTCATTCTCTGTTTCTCAATCTCTCTCTCTCTCTCTCTCTCACACACACACACACAGTTCTACTACTTAAATTCTGCCGTAGACATGGAACACCTCTTACTCTAAAAACAGATCCAGCCATGCAAGTCCCTCAGTTGTCCACACATCCCTCTCCATGGTACCACCATTCAGTAGTTCCCAGCTTCTATACAATCCCTCCCCCTCAAAAAGAAGGGGGAGGTGAACTGACACTCCAAAGGCTTGCTTACTAACCCTACTACTCTAAATGCCAAAGCACTTTTATTTCTGGTTCCATTCTTTTGTCTTGATTGTGCTCATCACTGGCATGCACCTCCATTCCAAGAGCCTCTGGAATTGAACGTAGCCCTTGGGATGAAAAAGACTTTCTACCCTTGTTCCAGAAGAACCTCTCCCCCAGACACCCAGCGTTCAACAACTGCTGCTTCACTGTCCTGGCCTTGACATCCATGGCGATGGGAAAGCTGCAAGACATTTTTCAATAACAGGCCACAAGTTCCTTTTCCCTTTCAGCAACCTCCTTTGTGATGCTACAAACCTAGCTTAATTTTATCACACACTATTAGATGCAGCACATGTTAATTTTTTTAAAAAAACTGTTTAAAAAAGCCTGTGAGAGAAAAGAAAGGTACTCTACGCACCACATCTTTGCAAAGACGAATTTCCTCTTGAGCAGAGTTATAGTCTATCCAAATCTTCTCCAGTTTTTCTAATGAGAGAGGAGCAGCAAGACATCTTTCTCTCACCATCTTTACAGCTTCTGAAAGGTCTTCTCCAAAACGAGTTCTCATATTTTTTTGCCTTTGTTAAAAGATATTTTAAAATGAAGTAAAAATGTTAAATGACATATAAACAGTTTTATATCTGTACTTTTTTAAAAAAAAAACAGTATATCTATGTCACAAAAAGGGATACGGAAAATAGGCAAAAACACTGCTCCTTTTAGCAAATAAAAATGCCAAGGATTTATATTATTCTCTTTGTAATATATACATTTACACCTTTGTGTGATATGGATCACAAAGGCCTGATACACTACAGACTGCCATGCTTGAACACTCTCATTAAATACAAAACCAAGCAACAATTTGTCTGGAAATCTGTATTTTTTTACATGCAAATCAATGACATGGGAGTAAGTGAAGACACAATTCACTGCTTTCATTAAAACCTACTGAATCAAATCAGTGGCCTCTTAACTTCTCACTTCTTGTAGTTCTGATTTATTGCAGGTGATATCCTTGATTCTTTTATGTATCACCAAACACATACTGGCATAAACTAGATACCATTATTATTACCAAGTTGTAAGAAACACTCTGCAAGCAAGACTGCTGATCATCAACATCATAACTCTACTCTCTTCACAGGCACTGAACCGAATCTCAGTGTTGCTGGAAGTAAAGAAATGCGCAACCATGTTTGCTTGGATCATTATATGCCTGTTGGGGCAAAGCTACAGAGATAAGTATTAGCATTTCCTAGTGCACTCTCTCTGCCTTGTTTTCTCAGTCGCTTCTTTACCTACAACAGCGGCAGGCATGCTTAGGAAGATGGAGAGCAACACCTTCCATTCCATTTCCTTCACTGTAATGGCTGCAATATATTATACCTACTTTCAGGTCAAAAGGCAGGATCCTTGGTTGAGAGATGAGTGGAGCAGACCCCTCAAATCTGCACACAAAGGAGAAGCCCCCTTAACAGCCCTTGGGTCTAAGAAGCTGGGACTGATGTCACTGCCAGACCCCCCTCCCCACACTGGTGTTTGGTCAGCAGCTGTGGGAACAGCTCAACCTGCCACCAGTCTTTGCTTTCCATTTTCTCATATCTATGCAGCAAGTGTTGTACACTTAGCAACCATACACAGATTACCAGAAACAGGATCCCAGCCTGTATGCTTTGCCTTAATTCTAGGTTGTACCACACCTGTGGCTCGCATTCTTCCCCCAACAAGACACTCTACAGTTGCATTCCTGCATGGCTCAGTGTAGTGTAGTAGTTCCACATGAGGACCAAGGCTACACTGAGCAATTTACCACTCCCTGCCTGGACCCACTGCAAACCTACTAAAGCCCCTCACAGATGACCATTTGTACCTAGAGGAGAGCAGGGAGAAGTATCACAAGAAGCATCTGGCTACATCTTTGTAGCCAGACACAAAGCAATTACATCAGCCACTGAAGTCTGCTGCGAACCTCTGAAAGTCTCAGCACCTAATATAACCATTTTGTGTCTGTCACTGGGGAGACAGCCAGATACTTCTGTGATCCTCCACCATTCTCCTCCCAGTACGAATGGCCATGGGTAGGGGGCTTCAGGGGCTCTACAGCAGGTCAGGGGGCCTCTGGTGTATGCAGTGGAAGGAAGGGAATACTAATCTCCATAGCAACCAAAGATAGGATTTATGGAACCATAGGGCTAACTTATGCCTGAATATGTCATTAGTAGGATGCCAGCCTATGCCACCCTTTTCTCTCAGCCCAACTCTTCTCCAACCAAAGTAACACTTAACATAGCTATGTATCCTTCTACTTCTCAACTTGCCTCTCCACAGTAATTTATCCTAAACCACTTTCACTTAGTGACTAAACTTCAAAAGCAGGTGTCATCAAAGCACACACATGCTCATCAACGCTAAGATGCCCCATGGCACCTCATAAGACTTACTCCAAAGAAAAGGAAAAGGGCAAACATGGTTCAACTAAAATCTGTGTTCTCCATCCATTACTAACAAGCAATTCTGTTCCACTATATTAAAAGAGAACTAAATAGTGATCAATTTTAAAGACCATCTTAAAAGACAAAATAAAAATGTTCACCAAACAATCTTAGCTCAAGGTTTAGGTTTTTGTCTTTAAAAAAAAACTAGTTAATGTGAATTTTCACACTAGAAACTTCTTGCTGGAAAAAGAGTTCAGTTCAACAGCATTCACCATATACCTTGCTTCTTTCAGTTTCTCAAACTTAGCAGCCAAGTTTCTCACTGTAGTTGCTACATACGTAGGCAGAATGTCTTCCAGGTAATTCATAGTCTTCTTGGAAGCTTTCTTCTCTTCCTGCAATAGACAAGAATGAAAGTTTTAGTTTGCTATTATTAGACAGCTTTTGCTAACCACCAAAGGAAAGCTGAAAATGCCATCTTGAAAATACCCATAACATATTTGGACCTAAGAGAGTATCATGACAGAAAAGTTGGCATCAAGAGCATATAAAATTATACTGATACAAATCCAAAGACCTGAGGATTACAGGCAGTAGATCTGAACCAGCCGTTCATTCAAGACATACATAGATATGTGTGCATGCATGCTACTTCTATTAATTGTTCTCCTCAGTTAGGACAAACTTGTGTAAACTACACTGTGGTGTAATACGTTTCTGTCCTCCTCACTCATTCTCACACAGGCACCCTTAGCTTCATGCACATATAGAATAAGGGAAAACAATACAAAAAAAAGGGGAGGACTACATTGCCACCATGTGGTCAATCATGTTAACCCACAGGTCCACAAGACAGTTTTGTTCCTATTTAAGCAACCTAATCTAAATAGGTGCCCTTCAAATATGTTGGACCAGCGCCCATTATTCTCCTACATGATGTCCAATGGTGATCTTGACTGGCAACAACAAGAGTTGTAGTACAAAACATCTGGAGAGTGGCTAGCTGGAAAAGGTTGTCCTCCGCCCCCCGCCCCCCACCGCCAGTCAGTCAGGAAACCCTGGAGTTCCCTCAGGCAGCTGCCTTTACTACCTGTTTCATCTGGTCAGTCCCACACTTGGTTGAAGGTAGTCAATAGGGTAACTATGTAAGAGGAGGCACAAAGGCCATTTTTTTTATCCAAAAAAATCTTCTCTAAGGGTGAGGAAAGGACAAAGAGAAGAGAACTTCTGCATATTAATTATATCAGCAACGGCAGACGCCAAATCGCTACTGAAAGTGTGTGTGGGTATGTACGCACATCCCTTCAAGTTTCCTGTTAACTTATGGGAACCCCAAGAATTTCATAGGGTTTTCTTAGGCAAGGAATATTCAGAGGTGATTTTGCCAGTTCCTCCCTCTGAAATATAGCCTACAGCGCCTGGAATTCATTAGCAGTCTTCCATCCAAGTACTAACCAGGGCTGATTTTGCTTCACTCCCAAGATCAGACAGGATCTCGTACCTTTAGGGTATTTAACCAGGCTCACTAGACTAACAGTTAAATAATTTTTGAGATGCAGCACCATACCTCTAAATCATGAGTAAGCTTCTGAATTTTCGACTCCAGCTCTTCACGCTGATGGAGAAGATTCTTGTTTTCCACTCTGAAGGCCTCTTTCTCCAATTTTAGCTTCTCATTCTCCTCTATGATTTTCTGATCCTGTTTGATTTTGTCCAGGCCAATGTTTAACACCTTTTTAAAGTCACAAGGAACCACTCTCTCTTGGCTGAAAAACCAAAGCTAAATTCACCAACAAATTTCAGCAGTATACTCTAAAATGATTCTCTGTACAAGACCACTCAAATAGGTCATAGTTGTTTTTTAACTGTACATCATCTTGCACTTCACAGAATTGAGGCAAGACTGTACAACCAGTAGACTTAAGCATTAAAGACCTCCCTACACAGTACAACTTTGGGCTAAATATAGAAGATCTGCAGTTTCACATCTAAGCAAGTCAAGAGGGCTTCAGTCCATTTTCCTATGTGCTATCATGTTAGATTTATGTGAACTTTAGGCATACAGCCCTAATATCAGCAGCCTTAACTGATCACTCCAAGAGAAAGTTACTCAGTTCCACTAACTGCTACGTGAATCAAGAATAACACAAATAATAAGAACCATGTTAAGTAAATCTGTATTCCGATTCAAGCTAGTTGCTTTTGTTCAACAGTAGAGTGCAAGAATTTGATACCATAGTAGACTTTTAAGCTATCCACCCACCATCATCACATACTACCTTAGGGGGGCTTTATGCGGGTATATGAGAAGACATGTGAGGGGACATACTTCTTCTGATAGCTATCCTCCTATTCTGTGGCACCTTAGAGTGTGAGAGACACAAACCTTAATCAGCTACAGCTGGGAGTCAGTCTAAAGGGAAGCAAGTGGCCTCACACTGCTGGGTATGTTCAACTTGGAGTCTATATGTATGGGATGAACAGTCAGTAAACTGGACTCTGACTATAGCTAAAAGGTACCATAACCAGCCAGCATTGGATCTCTGAGAACAAGCACTCTCTTTTTTTAGTATTTCATTTTCAGAGGGGAGCACACCTGGAGGGAAGCTAAGAAATATAAAGGGATTGCAACTAATGGACTGACTGTTAGACCCAACTAGAAGAGGCCCAGAGAACCAGCAGAACTTATCTGGCTGCTGATCTACCAAGCTCTCATTAATTTGGAGGATCTTGCCTAACTGGGACTAACAAATTGATTTAGGCCACTATTAGCTACAATAGCATTTGCCTAGCAAAGCAGAGAAAAATATTAGATGTCAGGACCTAGCGAAAGCTTGGAAAGATCAAAACATAGCAGGACAACCAGTTGTAGGTCAAACAAAAACATCTGGAACGCTGCCATTCGTGACATAGAGAGATTAAAAAAAAAAAGATCTTCCTGCCAATTGGTCATGATTCTGCTGTAGCCAATCCAACCACTCCAACCACTCATAGAGAACTCTCACTCACTTCTCAGGAAATTCTTTCTACCCCTTTCCCACTTACTTCATCAACAGTACATGGTTTGCAGTATTGTTCTTATTCCTCCCATTCAGAGGTACGACATGATCACCAAAGCCCCCTTTGACTCTGCTGTTGGGTGAGGGTCTGCCTTTGGCTGCCCACATTGAAGCTGGAACGTTGATATTCTTCCTGGTCTGGGATGAACCAAAATCATTTTCCACATCACTGTTTGCGGGAGACACGCATTTTTCAACAAATCCTTTTTTAGCCATTTCTTCACCGATATCCAGTAGGCCACACTCTGCCTGGACCACAACGGCACCATCTTGAGAAGTGGCTTTGTATCTTGTCTTCAACTCTTTTTCAAAAATCAAACTACTCAGAAAACTTCGGCCCTGTAAAATAAATTGCAAAAGTATTATGAGATTGTTCCAAGAATTATGTTGATTTCAACCTAAAAAATTAAAGAACTGTAGATCAGATAGGAACACAGGAGGAGGAGGAATGAGGGCATGACACCTTAAATATAAATTCTGCCCAACTCAAATGAAATTTTCCTTCAACCATCAATTTTCTTAAACTTCAGCTCAGCTTTGAAAACACAGTTTAAGCACTCAAAGAAAAGAGGTAAGCAAAGTTACCACGCAAATGAGAACACAGTAAATTAAAAGAACAGGTTGCTTACCTGTAACTGTGGTTCTTCGAGTGGTCATCTGTGCCCTCATACATTAGGAGCTTTTGCGCCTGCGCGGTAGTGTTCGGAAAATTCCAGAGCTTAGTAGCTTGGCGGGAACCCCTCCCCCATGCCGGTACTGCGCAACGCTAAACCGACAAAGCAACGGTCCACTCCTCAGTTCTTTGGTCCGCTGAGAAAAAAGGGACCTGAAAAAGAGGGGATGGTTGGGCGGGCATGTATGAGGGCACAGATGACCACTTGAAGAAGAACAGGTTGCTTACCTGTAACTGTGGTTCTTCGAGTGGTCATCTGTGCCCTCACACACTAGGAGCTTTCGTGCATTTGCGGTACCGTTCGGAAAATTCTAAAGCTTAGTAGCTTGGCGGGAACCCCTCCCCCATGCCTCTACTGAGCATGCTCAGCCCACTGAGCAACGGTCTCCCTTCAGTTCTAAAGTCTGCCGACAAGGGACCTGAGAAAGAGGGGACGGCTGGCTGTGTGTGTGTGAGGGCACAGATGACCACTCGAAGAACCACAGTTGCAGGTAAGCAACCTGTTCTTCTTCTTTGTGGTCTCTGTGCCTCACACACTAGGAGACTCTGTAGCTTACTAGAAGGACGGCGGGTCAGGTCCTAGAGTACGGAGGCCAGCACTGCTCATCCAAACCGGGCATCTCTCCGAGACCGGTAGTCCAGTCAGTAGTGGCACACGAAGGTCGATGGTCTGGACCAGGTCGCCACTCGACAAAGTTCTTGCAGGTCCACACCTCGCAGGAGGGCTGCTGAGTATGCCACAGCTCTGGTGGAGTGGGGCCGAAGCAGGGCCGGTGGAGGCTGCTTGGCCATCTCGTAGGCAAGCAAGATAGTCTGGGCCACCCACTTAGAGAACCTCTGGGTGGACACCTTGCAGCCTCTGCGATGCTGATCATAGCAGACAAACAGGTATGGGGTCTGCCTGAAGGTCGCAGTCCGCTGGGTGTAAAAAGCCAAGGCCCGACGGATGTCCAAGGAGTGGAAGGATTGCTCCAGAGGCGCCATCAGGTTCGGGTGAAAAGTCAGTAAGATTATGTCTTGGTTAAGGTGGAAGTGGGACACCACCTTAGGCAAGAAGGAAATGTCCAGGCAAAGGACTACCTTGTCCCAACGGAACACCAGAAAAGGCTCATCGGCTCGCAGGGCTGTCAGCTCACTGGCCCGCCTGGCAGAGATGACACCTACCAAGAAGGCCGTCTTCATGGTCAGGAGCCTGTCATTGGCAGCTCGAAGGGCGGTCGCATGAGCTGGGAGAGGACCAGGGACAGCGACCAGGGCGGCAGCGGCGGCGATACCAGCGGGTATAGATGTTGAAGCCCCTTCATGAATTGCTTTATGGTGGCGTCCTGGAAGAGCGCTGCCGATGGAGAGCCTCGAGGTTGGTAGGCCACAATGGCAGAGAGATAGACCTTCAAAGAAGGAAATGCGAGTCCCTGCTGCTGGAGGTGGGGCAGGAAGTGGAGCACGGTACCAAGACCAACAGGCGATACCGGCTCGCCTTGCGTCTCAACAAAGGTCACGAACCGCCGCCACTTGTAGGCGTAGTTACGGCGGTCGACTCCTTCCTTGCCGTGGTCAAGACATCCTGTATGGCAGGGTTGTCTAGGGTGTTATCCTCTACGCATGCAGGGCCAGGAGCGGCAGGTCGGGATGGAGAACGCGACTGTCCAAGTGCAGATCGGGCGCTGTCGGTAGACTGAGAAGTCAACCCCGAGCGGCCTCGAGCAGGTGCGCGAACAAATGCTGTCTCAGCCAGTATCGGGCTACGAGGATGATGTCGGCTCGGTCCGCCAGGATCTTGGCGACCACTCAGCCCAGGAGAGGAAACCGCGGGAAGACATAGAGGAGCCCATCGGTCCACTGGAACTGGAAAGCATTGCCGAGAGAGCCCGGTCCCAGCCAGCTCTTGAGCAGTACCAGCAACACTTCACATTCGATGCGGTGGCAAAGATCATGGGCTCGCCCCAGCGGTGCTGTATCGTCCGGAACGCCTCGTCCGAGAGGGACCACTTGTGGTGGGAGGAGGTGTCCCTGCTCAGGGCGTCCGCTGTGGTGTTCTCCTGGCCAGCCAGGTGGACGGCAATCAGGTGGACCTGAAGTGACACGCACCATTCCCAGAGTTCGAAGGCGATCGTGAGAAGCGTGGTGGAGTGGGTCCCTCCCTGTCTGTTGACGTAACAGACAGCCGTCGTGTTGTCCATCAAGATGAGGACTGTCTGTCCAGCGACCAGGTTGCAGAATGCCCTCAGAGGTTTCCAGATGGCAAGGAGCTCGAGGGCATTGATGTGGAGCTCGGTCTTGTCGCCAGTCCAGCATCCTCGGACTCTGAGGTCGTCGCAATGCGCTCCCTACCCAAACAGGGAGGCATCCGTAGTGACCGTGACTCGAACAGTCAGCTGCCGGAATGGTACCCCGACAGGAGGTGGCAGTAGGAGAGCCACCATAGCAGGGAGTGGCGTACCTGTGGCAGAAGTCGGAGTTGCAGCCCCTGGTCGTCTCAGAGCAGGTTGAAAGCTCTGACGAACCAGAGCGGGCGCACTCACAGTCTTGAGAGGTAAGTGGTGGTCGTGGTGGAAGCCATGTACCCAAGGAGCTGCTGGATCCTCCTCGCTGATGTCAGCAGGGCGTTGAAGGCGGTAGACGCGGCCCGACGGAGGGTATGGGCTCGCTCCAGGGGCAGGTAGGCTTTGGCAGAGACCGAGTCCAGGGTCGCTCCGATGAAGTCGAGCACTCTCGCTGGCTCGAGATGGGACTTCTTCGGGTTGACCCGAAGACCCAGACAGGTCAGGAGTGACAAAGTCCGGTGAATGTCCAGGTACAGTTTGCGTTTGCAGGACGCAACCAACAGCCAATTGTTGAGGTAGGGAAATACGGAGACGCCCTTCGTCCGCAGATGGGAGACCACTGGGGCCATGCACTTCGTGAAGACCCTCAGTGCGGTGGACAGGCCGAATGGCAGCACCCTGTATTGATAGCAGGTGCCATCGATTGCGAACCGGAGATATCTCCTGTACTGCGGACGGATGGAAAGTGAAAGTAGGCATCCCGCAGGTCAATGGATGCGAACCAGTCCCCTCGACGAAGGAAGGGGAGGATCGTCGACAGCGTGACCATCTTGAACCTCCTGGGGCAGATGTACTTGTGAACCCCTCTGAGGTCCAGAATGGTTCGCAAGGTACCGTCCAACTTCAGTGCGGTAAAGAACCGGGAGAAGAAGCTGGTGGTAGTGGCCGAGGGCAGGACCTTCTCAATCGCTCCCTTCTGCAGGAGGGACTGGATCTCTTCCAGCAGTGCCGGGCTGGCCGGGGTGGAATAGAAAACGCCTTGCGGTGGAACATTTGAGAATTTGATGGCATAACCAAGACGGACGATGGTTAGAACCCAAGAGTCCGTGGTGATTGAGCACCATTCGGCGAGGTGTTTGGCCAGGCTGGGACGATCTTTGAGGGCTGCTGGCAGATGGAAGGTTGGCTGTGGAGACGTCCTGCACGACACATCAAAAGCGGGACTTGGTCCCAGACAATGACTTCTTTCAAGAGGTCTGGCGGCTTCGCAGAGGTTGTCATGAGGAGGACGCAGTCGAAGTTCGGGACGGCACTGACCGAATCGAGCGCGGCTGGAAGCTTGATGATGATGACCTGCACCAAGCAGGTCAAGAGCCAAAGCCGCGGCAGGACTGTTGAGGCTAGCGGATCCCCATCTTCTTGGCCATTAGCTGGGCCTTGACGATGTGGTCCATGGTCTCATCAATCGACGCGTTGAAGAGTCCTTTGCCATCAAAGTGGAGGTCTTCAATACATTTTTGGGTGTCTTCTTGGAGGCCCGAGGATCGTAGCCAAGCATAGCGGCGCAAGGCTACGGAACCCACCATGATGCTGGCGGCGACCTCGACAGAGTGCCTGGAGGAGAAGATCTGCTGGTTGGCGAGTGCCACCACCTCGGTGTAAAACTGGTTGGCACTCACCCTGCTCTCCCCTGGAATAGTGGACAAGAGAGGGAAAAACTTGTCCAGCAGGCTCCGGAGATATGCCACCAGACAGGCCTGGGTATTCGACACTCTGGCTATCAGGGAGGAGGCCGAATACAATCTCCTCCCAAAGGTGTCGAGACGGCATCCTTCTCTGTCAGGCGGAGTCGTGTGGGACCTGGTCCCTCCCTTGGTCTAGGCGGACTCAACAACCACAGAGTTGGGCTGAGGATGGTTGAACAGAAAACTCAGTGACCTCCCTCTGGGTCCTTTAGAGGTGTTCGAACCAGTGTGGTATCAGCTGGGCGGAGGCCAGCTGGGTCTGCGGATGTTTCAGGGCCTCCATCAGGGTGTGAAGGAAAAAGAGTGGGGCCGTTGATAGCAGGCAGGTGTCCACATAGTGGAAGACCGGGTCCTGCACCGCCAGGGCAAGTTCCACCACTTTGAGACCCAGAGCTGCTTACATCCGGAGGAGGATGTCCGAGAACTGCTAAACATCCTCCGGCGCCAACTCTGGCGCTGGGTACCTGAAGGCCAAGGGCGGGGACACATGCAACTCCGGCGTCGACTCCTCAGAATCTGAGTCGGACTCGTAGTCCTGGGAGGATGCCATGGAGGAGCGGTGCGGCGATCTGTCCAGCGATCCCTCAGCGGACACATGTTGGGATGGTACCAACAAGGTGACCGTCAGAGCGGTGGTGGTGGTATGCCTGGTCAGCGGAGGCATCGTGCTTGTCGAACTAGGCGGAGAAGCCCTCGTCGGAGGGATCACAGCAGGCACCGGGTATTGGATCGCTTGGGTCACCGTGGCAGCAGCAGTCGTGGTCTGTGCCAGAACAGCCTCCAAAGTCGGGCGAGATGCTGTAGAGGTGACCCGTGGAGGTGGAGAGACCGTGAGGTGTGGGCTCACGGGATAGACGATGGCCCGGCGATCCTTGAGGTGAGCGCAATGGTGAGCGCTCATGCCACGAGCGGAAAGCTCCGCGTGATGGCGAGCGTGAGCGGCGATACGGAGACCACTGCCTCACATCAGGGTGGTACTGGTCCCAGTATGAAGGCAAGTAGGACTGGTACGAAGCCGGGTACTCCCTCCAGGTGTGCTCCTGCCCGTACCTCGCAGTATGAGAGGCGGAGGAATAGGGCGCGTCTCGGGAGGGTGCAGACCATCCCAGATAGGCTTCCAGATGGCGTGGGGAAGGTTGTCTGATCCTGTGCTCCAGACAGGCTTCCCTCCGTTCCGGATAAGGTTCCCTTCGTTCTGGGTAGGCTTCCCGATGGTGCGGGGAATGCTGCCTGACCCTCCGTTCTGGTATCGAAGAGGCGGTTTGACCCTCAGAACCTCGGTGGTGGTGCAAGGTCTGGGGAGTTATCGGAACAGCCTTCGGGCAGGCCGCCATTTCAGGGCATCCAGGCAGAGGTACCACGGATGTGAGAAGAGGCGGATCGAGATGTACCGCCAAGCCAGTGGTCTCTTCAGCATCGGAAACCTCCAGGACCTCCTGAGGTTCCGATTCCTCCTCAGGGTTGTCAAGGAGTTGGGTCGGGGAGTGGGGGGAGCCAGTCTACCTGGAGTGCTGCACTTCTTCTCCTCCTTCTTCTCCTTTTCCTGCTCCGAGGGTGCAGGACGCTTACACTGAGCCGCTGTCAGCGTCTTTGGTGGCTTGGTACCCTGCGAGCCCACAGGGGCCTCCCTGAAAGCTGAGGTCGATAGCACCAAAGAGATCTTCGGGATCTTCGGTAGGGCAGATGAAGAAGCCCTATGCGACGGTAACAAGCCCGGTACCGTCGATGTGGTCGGGTTGGCAGCCGCCGATTCCGATGGAAGCGTGGTTGCAGGTCGAGTCGAGGTAGACATCCTCGGGACAGACGGGGCTGACTCCTGTGCTGACAGAGACTGCTCCCAGCAGAACAACTTGAGGGGAGCAAGATGATTACTCAGAGTCTGGGAAGTGAAGTCTCTGCAGATTGGGCAGGCTTTGGTGTTGTGGGCCTCGCCCAAACACAGGAGACACTGGCTATGTCTGTCGGAAAGAGCGACCTTGTGACCACACTTCTCGCAAGGCTTGAAAGGATCCGACATAGAAGTTGGGAAAAACCAGAGAAGAGAAGAACGATGAGTTGAAGAGGCGAAGACGGAGATGAAGACGAAAAAGTGGGGGTGGCAAGTCAGGGATTAGAAGTACCAGGAAAAGCGGGGACAAATCACCGAAAGCGACAAACCGACCCTGAAATCCAAAGACAAATTCAATGTCCAAAATCCGAGTCGAAAAACCAGAAAGAGGCTTGCAAAAGGCCAAGAAAGACAGCAACCAAGCTCTGAACTTCCGCACGTGACAGCGGACGAGAAAGAACTGAAGGGAGATCATTACTCGGCAGGCTGAGCATGCTCAGTAGATGCATGGGGGAGGGGTTCCCGCCAAGCTACTAAGCTCTAGAATTTTCCGAATGGTA
Source organism: Iguana delicatissima (assembly GCA_948472985.1). NCBI lineage: Eukaryota > Metazoa > Chordata > Lepidosauria > Squamata > Iguanidae > Iguana > Iguana delicatissima. The sequence continues at coordinate 27,157 of CAOKZL010003979.1, forward strand.
CCACGCATGCACGAAAGCTCCTAGTGTGTGAGGCACAGAGACCACGAAGAAGAACCACAGTTACAGGTAAGCAACCTGTTCTTCTTTTTCGTGGTCTCTGTGCCTCACACATGAAGAGACTGTATAGCTTACTCTTAGGATGGTGGGTCAGGTCCTACAGAACAGAAGCCAGCACAGCACGTCCAAACCGAGCATCTCAACAGGACCAGCAGTATAGCCTGTAGTGGTGCACGAAGATCGATGGCTGGGACCAGGTTGCCACATGGCAGAGTTCCTGCAGGTCGACTCCCCGTAGGAGGGCTGCAGATGTCGCCACAGCTCTGGCGGAATGAGCCCAAAGGAACGCTGACGGAGGCTTCTTGGCAAGCTCGTAAGCCAGCTGAATAGTCTGGACCACCCACTTAGAGAAATGTTGGGTGGAAACTTTGTGGCCTCTTCGACACCTGCCATAGCACACAAAAAGGTGTGGGGCCTGTTGGAAAGAGGCAGTCCTGTCCTTGTAGAAGGCCAAGGCCCGACGAACATCCAAGGAGTGAAGGAATCGCTCCAAAGGTATAGTCGGATCCAGGAAAAAGGTGGGCAAGATGATGTCTTGACTCAGGTGGAAGTTAGACACCACCTTCGGCAGGAATGAAATGTCAGGCTGAAGAACCACCTTGTCCCTATGGAAAACAAGGTATGGCTCGTCAGATTGCAGGGCTGTCAGCTCTCCCACTCTTCTAGCAGAGGTGACAGCCACCAAGAAGGCAGTTTTTATGGTGAGCAGCCTGTCATCTGCAGACGCCATGGGTTCGAAGGGCAGTCTTGTCAGCTGCGAGCACCAGTGATAGTGACCATGGCGGTAGCAGCGGCGATACCGGCAAGTAGAGGTGCTGCAGGCCCTTCAAAAACTGCTTCATGGTACCGTGACGGAAGAGAGCCGCTGATGGGGATCGTGGTGGTTGGTATGCCACAATAGCGGTGAGGTAAAGCTTCAGCGACAGGAAGGCCAAGCCCTGCTATCGAAGGTGTAGGAGAAAGTGGAGCACGGTAGGCAGGTTAACAGGCAATACCGACTCTCGTCGTTCTTCAGCAAAGGCAACGAAGCACCGCCACATGTAGTGGTAATTGCGGCATGTCGACTCCTTCCTGGCCACAGTCAGGACATTGCCGATGACAAGGTCGTCTAAGACGATATCCTCCAGGCATGGAGGGCCAAGAGTGGCAGGTCTGGGTGAAGCACGAGACCGTTAGAGTGGGATAGGAGGTCCGGTACGCTCGGAAACTGGAGAATCCGTCCGCGGGCGGCCTCGAACAGGGGGCCGAACCAGTGCTGCCTCGGCCAGTGCAATGTAACACAAACGATGTCTGCTCGGTCTGCGAAGATCTTCGATATCACCCAGCCCAAGAGAGGGAACGGAGAGAACGTGTAGAGGAATCCCTTGTTCCACTGGAACTGGAAGGTGTCGCCGATGAAGTGGCGATCACGGCTGGCCCTCGAGCAGTACCGACGACACTTCCCGTTCTGGCTGGTGGTGAAGGGGTCGATCATCGGCTCGTCCCATCGATCTCGAACCATCTGGAAGGCCTGACTGGAGAGGGACCACTCGTGGTGGCATGAGATGTTCCTGCTGAGGGCGTCCGCTGTGGTGTTCTCCTGCCCGGCCAGGTGAACCGCCACCGGATGGATTCAGAGCGAGACGCACCAGTCTCAGAGGTCGAGGGTGATGTTGAGGAGGGTGGTCGAATGGGTCCCTCCTTGCCTGTTGACGTAGCAGACCGCAGTCGTGTTGTCCGTCAGGATCAACACTGTGCAGCCTGTGACGAGGTGTCGAAATGCTCATAGAGCTTTCAAGATGGCAAGCAGCTCGAGGGCATTGATGTGAAGAGCGGTCTCGTGACCGATCCACCGGCCGTGGACTCTGAGGTCACCACAGTGCACTCCCCACCCGTAGAGGGATGCATCTGTCGTTACCGTGACTTTTAGATTCTGCTCCCGGAACGGCATGCCCAACAGGAAATGGCTGTAAGACTGCCACCACAGCAGGGACTGGCGCACCTGTAGAGGTAGCTGGTAGCGGCGTGCCTCGTTGTCCAAGAGAGGATCGAAGATTCGAACAAACCAGTGCTGAAGCGGTCATGCATGAAGCCTGGAGAGGTAGGTCATGGCGGTCGTCAAGGCCATGTACCCGAGGAGTTTTTGGATTCTCCTCACTGTTACTGTTGGGACATGGTAGATGGTAGATGCTGCCCGATGGAGTGTCTGCGCCCAGTCCATCAGTAGGTACGCCCCTGCCGATACCGCACCCAGGGTCGCCCTGATGAAGTCAAGAACCCTTGTGGGCTCGAGATGGGACTTCTTTGGGTTGACCCGGAGTTCGAGACAGGTGAGAAGAGTAAGTGTCCAATGTATGTTCCTATAGAGCAGTGGTTCTCAACCTTCCTAATGCCGTGACCCCTTGATACAGTTCCTCATGTTGTGGTGACCCCCAACCATAAAATTATTTTCGTTGCTACTTTGTAACTGTAACTGTAACTTTGTAACTAACTGTAACTAACTTTATAACTGTAATTTTGCTGTTATAGTTACTGTAACTGTAACTATAACTTTATAACTGTAATTTTGCTACTGTTAGCTATAGTTACTGTAACTGTAACTATAACTTTAAAACTGTAATTTTGCTACTGTTATGAATCGTAATGTAAATATCTGATATGCAGGACGTATTTTCGTTGTTACAAATTGAAGATAATTAAAACATAGTGATTAATAAAAAAAGATATGTAATTATATATTGTGAAATATTTATTTCTAATTACAAATAAATGAAATTTTGTCTTGAAGCATGGGTATCGGGCTTAATATACCAACAGAAAACTACATTTCTACATTTTGCAACAGTATGCGTAAAAAGCCAACATCAGTGCGAAGGTTGAGCTTGCTTGCTTCTCACCAGATCAGAAATTCTCGGGGCAGTCTTTGCAAGAGCACAACAAAGATCATCTTCCACAACAAGTCCACTCCTGTATTTCGACTTGATAACCAACAAGCTTGAAAACCCTATTTCACAAAGATATGTTGTTGGAAATGGAAGACGAAGGCACAACACAGTCTCAGATAGAACAGGATATGACTGAAAACACTTGATCCAGAATTTTGAAACTGGCATTGTAGAGAAATCAGCTCTCGCTGCATCGCTGTTAATAAGTTCAATGAACTCCTCTTGTGCTGTCTCAGGAACATCTTCAATGTGAATGGGCTTCTGGCAAGTGCAAATGGGGTGTCAGGTAGATTTGGAAAGTACGAAGAAATTTCCTCTGCAAGCATGTGCAAGTGTTCTTTCACAGAAATCATCATCGGAATCCATTTGTCTGGTTCAATGTCATGTTCCTCAAAGAAAGCAGATAAGGTAGGCAACATGTAAGTTTTTCTTTCATCCAATTTTTTTTGCCAAAGCTGAAGTTTCATTTGGAATGATCGGATCTTTTCAGACAAATCGAGGCATGTTGCATTTGGTCCTTGCAGTGATAAATTTAACTCATTCAAGATGGTAAAGATGTCAACCAAGTAAGCTATTTTCTCCAGTTCACTTTTATCACTGAAAAGTGCTTCGAATTGCGGTCTTGCTTTCTGATTAAAAAATGTTTTGAGTTCATCACGAAGCTCAAAAACACGTTTTAAAACTTTTCCTCTTGACAACCATCTCACTTCAGTGTGAAATAGCAGAGTATTGTTCGGCGCATCCAGCTCGTCGCACAGTTGCGAAAACAGTCGACTGTTTAAAGCGCTCGCCTTTATGAAATTTACAGAACTTATGACGCTTTTCATTACTTCTTGTAACTCTTGTGGTAGCGTCTTCGTTGCCAATATTTGCCGATGAATCATACAGTGAGTTCCAATGACTTTTGGTGACTCATTCAGTACCAAACGTTGAAATCCAGATCGACATCCTAGCATGGCTGGAGCACCATCTGTGCAAACGCCACAAACCTTTTCCCAAGAGATCTCCTGCTCTTCCAGAAATGAACCAACTGTGTCAAATACATCACGTGCAGTAGTTGTCGTTTAAAGAGGTTTGCAAAAAAGAAACTCATCTTTAAACTCGCCATCATTAACATACCTCACGTAAACCAGTAACTGTGAACAGTTTGCGACGTCTGTAGATTCATCAAACTGGATACTAAATATTGTAAGTGGAGCAGAAATGGAAATGAAATGGCTTCTCACAGAAGCCTCACACATGTCAGGTTTTTATAGTCACCCAGCTAGGCCAAACTTAAAGGAAACTGGCACCTTTAAAAGGAGTAAGAACCATTGTACAGAATTTAATTCCTACAGTTTAGGAAAAATAAAAAACAAGAGAAGAACAATTATCACAGGCCCTGCTACCTTTCTGGGGATTGAAAAAACATATGGTAGTTCCTAAAGATTCAGAGGCCAACTTCTTGCCTCAGATAAGGAAGCGTACAGAAAATATAACTGTTTTAATCATAGAGGCCATGCTACAAATAAATGTAAAAGACTGCCCACTGAAGGGGGATGGCAAAGAGATAAGGGAAAAGCACTAACCTGGAATTCTGCAAAATGCAAACAATTGGTAAACACTGGGAAATATAGGGACCCAAAATCCAGGAGCATGATACAGGTGAAGGAAGAGCCAAGGCTGAGAGAGAGAAGATGACCATATGTGAAGGAAGAAAGATAGGTTTTGCTTCAATGTGTTCAGGCTTGTTCCTGCTTCCACTCACCCCCCCCCCGCAACTGAGTTCTTAAGTCTGCTGTCTGCAGCTGTGTCTGACTGGATTTCTTTGCCAGGCTTGGCGACAACATTACCAACAGTGGGGGGGGAGCTAAGTTCCCCCTTCCCCAATTCCAACCCGGGTGGTGATGGTGATGGCAACAGGAGGAGAATCCCAGCCCTGCATCCTCCTCCTTCCTTCCTCTGCTTCTGTGTCATCACACATCATGGCAAAGGAGGCGGCGGCTGGCCGGCTCCCGCTCCGGAGGCCCCTCAAGCCAGGGAGCGGCTCCAGCAGGCCATGCAGCACCACGCTCACCTCCCCCCGCCCCACCCCGCCCGGGGCTCTCGGCTGCCGAGCCGCTCCCAGGGCCGCCTGAGAGCAGTGAGCCCGGCAACACTGCCTCCTGCCCCCCGCCGCCGCCCAGCTCCCTCTGCCTTCGCCCATGGACGCCCCCACCGCCCCCCGCTACCTGAGCTCGTGGCGGCGGTGGGGAAGGCGGTGGCTGGCCGGCTCCTGCTCCGGCGGCCCCTCAAGCCAGGGAGCGGCTCGAGCAGGCCATGCAGCCCCACGCTCGCCTCCCCCCGTCCCGCCCGGGTCTCTCAGCTGCCGAGCCGCTCCCAGGGCCGCCTGAGAGCAGTGAGCCCAGCAACACTGCCTCCTGCCCCCCGCCGCCACCCAGCTCCGTCTTTGCCCAGGGATGCCCCCGCCGCCCCCCACTACCTGCACTCGTGGCAGTGGTGGGGAAGGCAGCGACTGGCTGGCTCCCGCTCCGGCGGCCCCTCAAGCCAGGGAGCGGCTCGAGCAGGCCATGCAGCCCCATGCTCGCCTCCCCCGCCCCACCCCGCCCGGGTCTCTTGGCTGCCGAGACGCTCCCAGGGCCGCCTGAGAGCAGTGAGCCCGGCAGCACTGCCTCCTGCCCCCCGTCGCTGCCCAGTTCCCTCTGCCTTTGCCCAGGGACGGCCCCACAGGGAGCCCTCTCGCCAGCCAGCTGCCTCCCCATTACCTGCACCCGTGGCGGCGGCACAGAAGCCGGTGGCTGGCTGGCGAGAGCGCCGTCTCCTGCCCCCCACCGCCTCTATGCTGGCTCCTACCTGCAGCCGCCCAGTCCCCCTCCGCCTTCCACCCGGTTCCACTTGGCCCGCCCCGGAGTCACTGGGAAGCACAGCCTCTACCTACCTCACAGCCAGCCACTCGTCCCCCGGTGTCTGTGCTTCGCTCCAGGAGAGAGAAAGAGGAAGGAGTGAGTGCAAGAGCCCACATGGGCCGTCCACTCCTCCCCTTCTTCCCCGCCTGCCCCGCCCGCCAGCTCCACAGGGAGGGTGGAGGAGGAAAGGATGGCGCCAAGGAGGAGGTGGCCAAAGTGAGAAAGCCCGCTGGCGGCGGCGGCGGCGAGGGGGAGCGGCGACCCCCGTGAAAGGGTCATGCGACCCCCCCGGGGGTCGCGACCCCAGGTTGAGAACCGCTGCTATAGAGTTTCTGTTTGCAGGATGCCACCAAGAGCCAATTGTTGAGGTAGGGGTAAATCGAGACGCCTTTTGTCTGCAGGAACGACACCATGGGGGCCATGCACATGGTAAAGACCCTGGGCGCGGTCGAGAGTCTGAACGGTAGCACCCTGTATTGGTAACAAGTGCCGTCGACCGCAAACCGTAGGTATCGTCTGTGCTGCGGGCGAATGGGGATGTGGAAGTAAGCATCCCGAAGATCGATGGAGGCGAACCAGTCCCCTCATCGAAGGAAAGGCAGGATCGAGGGTAGCATAACCATCTTGTACCTATTGGGGTGGATGTAGTCATTCACCTCTCTGAGGTCCAAGATAGGTCGCAGGGTTCTGTCCATCTTCGGTACGGTAAAGTACCTTGAGAAGAAGCCAGTGGTCTTGGCTGACGACAGAAGTGCCTTGATCGCTCCCTTTTGTAGAAGAGACTGGATCTCTTCCAGAAGTACCGAGCTGGCCGGGAGTAGTAGACTCCTCACGGTGGAATATCGTGAAACTCTATGGCGTAGCCAAGACAGACGATGGTAAGTACCCAAAAGTCTGTAGTGACTTTCCGCCACTCAGCGAGGTGTCTGGCCAAGCTCGGCTGATCTTCTAGGGCTGCAGGTGGGGTGAAGGTTGGTATTGGTGGCGACCTGCGCAACACATCAAAAGCGGGACTTTGTCCCAGACGAAGACTTCTTGGAAGAGGAAGATGGGTGTCTTCAAAGAGGTCTCCGTGCAGTAGATGAAGTGAATGGCCGGGACGCAGTTGATTGCAGGGACCGCGGTTGGTATGCGGAGGAGGAGGAGGACCTACGCCACGATGGCCAGGAGCCGAAGCTACAGCAAGACTGGGGCGGTTGGTTAATGCCCATCTTCTTGGTTGTTAGTCGGGCCTTGACGAGGTGGTCCATAGCCTCATCCGTTGAGGTATGGAACAGTTCCTGGCTGACAAATGGGAGGTCCTCAATCCTCTTGCGGCTGTCCTCCTGGAGCCCCGACGAGAGCAACCACGCGTATCGTCGAAGGGCAAGTGCACCCACCATCACCCTTGAGGTGGCCTCCACGGCATGCCTCGAGGAGGCAATCTGTTGGTTCGAGACTGCCACAGCCTCATTGAAGAGCTGTGTGGCAGTTGCGCGGGAGTACAGTAGATTCGCGAGGAGCGGGGTGAACCGGTCCAGGAGGTTATGTTGGTATGCCGCAAGACAGGCCATCGTGTTCAGAGTTCTGGCCACCAGGGAGGAGGCAGAGTAGAATCGCCTGCCAAAGGCGTCAAGCTTGCGGCCTTCACGGTCCGGCGGGGTCGTGTGTGCTCTTTTACCACCCCTGGTCTGAGCCAATTCTACCATGATGGAGTTCGGGACCGGATGACTGAAGAGGAACTCCGTGTCCTCCCTCTGGGTTTTGTGGAGATGCTCAAGCCGGTGCGGAATCAGCTGAGCTGAAGCTGGCTTTGCCTACGGCTGTTTCAGGGCATCCAATAGTGTCGGCAGAAAGGGCAGCGGCGCAGTGGATGGCGGGCGCGTCTCCAGGTACTGGAAGATGGGATCATGCGCCTCTGGAGCCGGTTCCGCAACCTTCAGCCCGAGGGCCGCAGCCATGCATAGGAGGATCGCGGAGAACTGCTGGACGTCCTCCAGTGCCGACTCTGGTCCCGATTCCCCGAAAGCTAGCGGAGGTGACTCGTGGGAAGATGGCGTCGAGTCTTCAGAGTCAGAGTCAGACTCATACGACTCCGAAGAAGGACTTCTCCACAGATGGCTTCCGGGCGGGGAGATCCAAGGTCACCGTTGAAGCAGTAGACAGCACCGCTATCGCAGACGATGTCGTGGCTGGGATCGGTGTGACTTCAACGGGCACCACTGAGGGTCGAGGGTGGTGAACAGCCTGTGTCTTCGACGTTGTCGCTTGCGCCACGATAGCTTGAGGCACAGCACGCGTCACAGTTGATGTCGTCCTCGGGGGAGGTGACAGTACCCTGTAACGGGGTGAAGGCTCCCTCGACCTTCGATGGCGCGGAAACAGCGATCAGCGGGAGGGCGATCGGTTGGGCAGCCTCTCGTAGCAGGAGCGGTAGGCTTCCCTGGAGGGCGAGCGGGATCAGTGCCGAGGCGACCAGTACCGTACATCCGGGTGGTACCTATCCTTGTACGACAGGGAGTGCGAATAGTAGAACCCTGGGTGCTCGTGCCAGAGGTGCTCCTGGCTGTACCTACCGAGGTAGGAGGTGGAGGTATACACTGAGTCCCCAGAATGGACTCTCTCAAGGCACATCTCCCTGTGGCGGGGAGATGGAGGTCTGGCTCTCTGCTCGGGAGAGCGGGACTCGCTCCGTTTAGAGCAGTGGTTCTCAACCTTCCTAATGCCGCGACCCATTAACACAGTTCCTCATGTTGTGGTGACCCCCAACCATAAAATTATTTTTGTTATTTATTTATTTATTATTTAGTTACTTAGTTAGTTCCAACATCTAATAGATTGGAAACACTGCCCTAAATCACTGCTCTGGATAGACTTCTAATGCCTAAAAACTGGTAACCCTCCCCCCTTTTTTAAGCACAGAAAGCGTCCATCAGTGGATTCCCAATGGATCCCATGGATTCCCTTGAGAAGAGAGTAGGGCATCTGCTTTTGTGAAAGTGGACCCTGACTGAGGCAGAATGAGTTTCATATGCAAACTCTTTCTCTCTCACATACACACACACATACAGAGTTAGGAGCTCCTTATTATGTGCAAGTTTGCCTTTTGCCTTTCTCTTTTAATTTATTTTGTTTATTCACCTTTATTCTTCTATTTCTTTTTTTGCTAATTTTCCCCAGTTCTCTTCAAATATAGGTAAGATTGGCTCCCAATCTTCTTCGAATTGTTTCATAGTATTTTTGGACAATATTGTTGTTATTTTGTCCATTTCAATTAAATCATATACTTTAATTAACCAATCTTGTATCTCCGGTGTTTCCTCCTGCTTCCATTTACTCGCATAGGTTATCCTAGCTGCTATAATCATATGTTAATAACTTTCTTTGGGATCTTTTTCTTAACAATCTTATTCCATCATATATGTTTAACAAGTATATTTCAGCCTACCTCGTAAACTCAATTTTTAATATTTTTATTATCTTATCATGTACTTGCATCCAGAATATTTTTGCCTTCTCGCAGGTCCACCATAAATGATATAAAGCTTGAAGATTTGGTTTCACTGCATTCAGGCTGAATTAAATCCAAAAATAAACCTGGCATGGGAATAACACTGGATTTTGTAGGCTTATTCCTTACAATTGATGCAACATTCTTGTTTTTATCAATACCGGAAGTGGCACTCTCCAGATTGTCCAGTCCCGGAGTTAGCAACACCTTTTCCAGCAAATTTTTAAAAGATTATGAGGAAGATAATCTCCCTTTATTATCATCTTCTGCATCCTCCTCCTCCTCAGAAATAGAACCATCTGATTTAGAGTCCTTATCCTCATGAGCATCTGCCAAATCTGGTTCCTCATCACTTTCAGATTCAGTGTGGACTTGTTCAGAGTGTGAGGACAAAGCAAATTCCTCAACTCCAGACACTTTGGACTACTGGCAGACTTTTTTGGGAAACACACACCGGCATCATTTGATTCAGCTTGAATAACTTTTGTATCACCAGGAATTTCACGTGAAAATGAAGGATTCATTGAAGTGGTTTGTTGACTGCTTAATAATGACATTATGTTCAAATTCAACGGATTGTCCAACTTGCAATACATTTTTTAAACTTGTTATGTATTTTGTGAAATCATTTCACTAATATTGTTTGCCTATTAACATGCACCTCCATTTCTCCAGCAATCCTTTATCTCACCCCCTCCCTGCTACCCTTAGACACGTTCCCCTGGGGAGACACTGAGGACATAGGAGGTCCAAATCTTACCTCTTTACATTCCATAGGCATTGCAGTTTGACTCCTAGTGAATAAGGACACCATACACAATGCTTAATGGTCCTGCGCTGCTGTGTTTGCTCATACAGAAGGGCCAGGACCTGCTGGCTGAGAGGCTGCCCTTACTCCCGGCAGAGGCTGCTCGCATACTTGAGTGTGATTGGCTGCGTTGCTGTCCAGCTGGGATTGGTCAGGAGAGCTCCTTCCTCTCAGGGCCCCCTCCCTTGCTTTGTGCTGCTGGCGAGCTTGGATTGGTCAGGAGAGCTCCTTCCACTCAGGGCCCCCTCCCTTGCTCTCTGAACAGGCCTCTTTCCAACATGGCCACCAGAGGTTGAAGGAGCGGTTGGGAGCCCTTTCCCACCCTTCACAGACTTCGCTGCATTCCCAGGTAATTTTCCTTTTACTTTCTTGTTATTTTATAATACCTATTTTCTGATGGTCTTAGGCAACCCCTGTGGAAGCGTCGTTCGACCCCCAAAGGGGTCGCGACCCACAGGTTGAGAACCGCTGGTCTAGAGGCTGGCCAGTGACTGAGCAAAGGCTGATGTCGGGCCACAACCTCCTCCCGGCAGTCGACTGATGTACAGTGACTTGGGGGGGGTAACCGCAGCTGTTAACTCGGGCGGTTCCGAGGGCAGGACCTCCATGGCCTGCTCCTCGTCCGACACCTCGAGGACCTCTTGGTGGTCCGAGTGCTCTTCTGGATCCCCAGTGAGCTGGGTAGGTGAAGGCGTTGGGAGGCGAGGCTCCTTCGAAGGGGAGCGCCTCTTTTCCTTCCTTCTCTTCTTTTTCTCCTTCTCCTTTCCAACGTCCTGGGCAGGAGGACGCTTCCTTTGGGCCGGTGTAAGGGCTTGGAGAAGGCCGAGGTCTGTGAGCCCGCAGGTTCCTCGTGAGTCGGAGGAGCCGATAGCTTTGGGATCCTCGGTAGCTTTGACGTTGGTACCAAGCCTGGTACCGACGAAGTGGAGAGAGCGGCAGCCGCCGATACTGTCAATGATGGAATGGTCGCTGGGCGAGTCGCTTTCTCCGCCATCGCAACATGGGTCTCGGGCAGTTCCTGTGCTCGCAATGACTCTTCGCAACAATGAGACTTAAGTCTTGCCGAGCGGTTGCATAGGGTTTGGTGAATGAACTGCCGGCAAACAGGGCAGGCCTGGACATTATGTGCCTCGCCCAAACAGAAAAGGCACTCACGGTGCCCATCTGATAAAGCGACCTTCCGCCCGCAAGAGATGCAACTCTTGAAAAGCGCCGACACAGACTAAAGACAAAGTCCGAGGAGAAGAAAAGGGGGTAAAAGGGGGTCAAATACCAGAAACCAGTCCAAAATCCAATAATTGCAAGCCAAAAATCGAAATCCAAGTCAAAAAAACCAGAAGAAAACACCAAGAAATCACAAGCCACTAAGAGAACTTTCCGTTCGCTACGGTGGACAAGAAAGAACTGAGGAGTGACCGTTGCTCAGTGGGTTGAGCATGCGCAGTACCGGCATGGGCGAGGGGTTCCCACCAAGCTACTAAGCTCTGGAATTTTCCGAACGCTACCGCGCAGGTGCGAAAGCTCCTAATGTATGAGGCACAGAGACCACGAAGAAGAAGTTCCAGGTGTTAACTACTTTCAACATCTCACCTTCTGTAGTGCTAGAAATTTGGGCAATGAAGGAAAATTTTAGGGGGGGGGCAGAATTATTTGGGGGGCAATACTCTCATTTCAAACCACCTGCCACCCAGCTGTTCCTGGAGGAACATCACCCAGCCTTGGAATTAATTTCCAGATTACCTGCTACAGCATTCAGTTGTTGTGTACACTACACATATACATTTGAAACTGTCCTGTGCAGTTCAGAGAATTTATCTGTTTATTAAACAGCAGCATCATATTCCTTGTTTTATCTTTATTTTTAAACCTAGTTTCTATCTAAGCTTCAGAAACATACTTGAAAAAAAAATTATGGGTTGTACCCAATAGTTTCAGAAGCTGAAGTGAAAATGAGTAGGATTTTTAAGAGCCCTCACCTCTGTGTATAGCTTCTGGACCCTTGGGGAACCTTTTTCAAGCTAAAGGCTGTATTCCCTCAAGGCAACCCAGAGGCTGACACCAGAGGTACACCGGGCTAGACAGAACATGAGCACTTGTCTTCTCCTGCTACCACTTCTTTTCTCACGTACATTTCCCTGTTAAGTAGTGGCCTGCAAAACAAGGGATAAACTGCTCTTGTATAGGCATGAATTCTTTATTTGTAGAGGATTTCTGAGATCAGGCAAGAGCTGCATGAGATCAAATCTATGGCCATATGCAGTCCTTGAGTCACAAACTGCACAACTCTGGTTTAACATTATATTCATAAGCCTGAAGAAGCTTAAACATAGCAGCAGGTTCTCACATTCCCATATTCCTTGTCCTCCCATACAGTCATAGGGAGAACTTTGGTACAAATTACTTATTCTTTCCTTGAATCCTGGCTTGTCACAATGAACAAGGGGTAGTTTAAAACAAAGAGGTGTTTCTCACATTCAATCGAGCTGATTCAATGCACAGAAAGTTAAAGCATGGTTTTGAGCTCCGTGCCTTGGAACATTATTTACATTTGTTCATGTTTTGGGCATTTTATGAGAAAGGAATGTTGGTCTTACCTGTAAGATGTTTCTTTCCAGTAGACAAGGGATGAACACCCTCTTGGCTGACTTGGCTCTTCCCACTTGCAAGAAAAAGACAAAGACCTTCCAAAATGCCCACGAGGGAGCAACCCCTAGAAGGTCAGTCACTATTACAGCCAAAGAGAGAAAAGAAAAATGCTCCAGAAGTGAGGGAGAACTTCCCATTTAGTATTTATTAACATTATTTCACACAGTGAAGAGATATATACAAAAAAAGGCAAAACAGCTCCCCTAACCAGAGAAATTACAAACAAAGAGTCATCCCAACAGCACCCTCAAAGATGGGCAGGATGTTTGTCGCTTATCTACTGGAAATGAGTGACTCACAGGTAAGACCAATGTTCCTTTTCTCAGTAGAGAAAGGAGGAATATCCTTTTCACTGGGATATAACAGAGCTTCTCAGACTAGGGTATGCACACTGGCACCCAATGCTCTGGGTTTGGACTATTTGTGGCAGAAACCTCTTGCCAAAGACAGCCTCTGCTGACTCAAGGCTATCTATCCCGTAATCTCTGACAAATGTGGAAAGTGACTTCCAGGTGGCTGCCCTGCAAATCTCCACTGGGGTGTATACTGAGGTGGCTGCACTCCTTGTGGAGTACATGATTATATGTCCTGGAGGTGGAACCCCCAGGAACTTGTACTAAGCGCTGATGGAGGCCTTGATCCACCTACTTAGTGTGGAAATAGACACCTTCTTGTCCTTGGACCTGTACTGAAAAGAGAGCAACAGAGTATAAGAGGAAGGGAAACTTCTTGTCTTCTTCAGGTAGATCTGGATAACCCTTCAAACACCCAAGGTGCGCAAAATCTTCTCTAGCTCATTGAACAGCTGAGGCCAGAATGACAGCAAGATCACTTCCTGTGCCCTGTGGGAGCGGAGTTCACCTTCGAGATGAAGGAGCAGTCCAGATGAAGCACTACAGTCTGGGCTAATGATACAGAGCTCCTTGCTCACTGTCCAGACCCCTAGTCCTGACACCCTGTGTGCCAAGGCTGTGAGGAAGAGGATTTTCCAAGACAGGTGTGTCAGAGAAGCTTCCCTCAAGGGCTCAAAGTGTGGAACTGCCAGAGCCTCCAGGACTGTGTGCAGGTTCCAGGATAAGAAACAGTGCACCATCAGGGGACAGAGCAGCAATGGCTCTTTGAGGAACCTTCTAGCATGAGGGTGTGATGCAATCCTGGACCCCTGCACATGTGGCTGCAGGGGGGTGATGGCTGTGATCTGCCTTTTTATCATGTTAGGTCGAAGGCCTCAGTCCATGCCATCCCGAAGGAACTCCAGCAAGAAAAGAACAGCGAAAGAAGTCAACGTGCTTGCACCTGCAACATCTGCAGAAGTGCCTGTGCCTTGGAGTCAGAATCCTCCTCCTCGCTGTCACAGTCTCCAAGGCAGGGCACGACAAGAAGACCCTGAAAGTATATTCATATATTCTGTTTTGCGGAGGCCCTTCTGGATGCCAGGATGGTAAACCCTCTTCCTTAGGGGACAGAGCAGCAGGTGGCCCCCCTTTTGGGGGGAACCTTCTAGCATTTGAGGGTGTGATTTCACTACCTCCAGTAAGAAGTGGTGATGGCTGGTGATTCCCGCCTTCAGGGTTAAATAAAAAGGCCTCAGTCTGTCCGAAGGGAAATCCAGGTACCCAACCGAGAAGTCTCTGCTTGCACCCCAACATCTGCAAAAGGGGGGGGGGGGGGGGGGAGGAGGTTAATTCTCCCCCAGTATTTAAATACATGAAGCTACCTGGAAGTGGTCTGGTCCGACTCGGGTACAGTCTTTAAGACCTTCTGGCCTTGAGTGTCTTCTCCAACTCTTCTGAGGTGGAGGCCCCTAGCTGAGCTGCCGTACTATGGCATCTACTGCTGGCTCTGTCCTCTTCCACTACTGCTGAGCTGTGGCTGGCCAGCTGCTTGCTGTGTCTGATGCTTTGGCTGGAATCTGTGTTCTCTCCAATGAGGCCTATAACCTCTGGAATCCCCAGACTGGCAGGAAGGACTGAAAGAGGAGACGAAGTGGGATCTGTGAGCACAGAAAGGTCGTTTCTGCCTACTGTGCCTTCTCTCCTCCCTCCTTTTCCCTGGCACTAATGCTTCTTTCTCGCCATTTTTTGTCCTGAACACATGTCAGAAAGTGCCCATGGCAGCAGGTTGGGATGTAGGAGTAGTCAAGTAGTCAGTCCAGTCTGGGTCAGTCATGGATCAGCCGATCAAGATGAATGGAGAAGCAAGAAGGTGGTCGTTAACCAATCCAAAAGTTGTATTGGCAGGTCAGAAGTCTAGATACATGAGCTAGCAAAGAGTAAGCAAAATAGTCCAAAACGAAGTCCATCCAAGGTCAAGACAAAACAGAAAAGTGAGACAGTACCGCTAGGCAACCAGATAAGTTGGCTGTCAGCACTAAGGCCAGAAGACAACTGCTACAGTATTTATGAGCAGCTCCTTCAAGATCACAGGTGTCTCATTAGTACTAACTGGGTCAATGTTTATGATTTAAATGGTAGACAGCTTAGTGTTTCTGTCTCCACTTCTCAAGGAAGGATGAGAGTGTGCTGCCTACAGCATCTGCAGCCTCCACCATGTTCTGCTGAGGAGCAGGATCTTATCTGCCTAAGGCCCCATCTCCTCAGATTCAAAGGGAGCTATAGCTTCATCGTCTGTCCTCCAAGGGGTGAGTTATGACAATGCTCTTGCTCCAGAGAATCCCCAAACAGCTTAGTCCCCAAGCAGGGTACAAAGGCCAAATTCTGTTTTGAATATATGTTGGCACTGTAATTTTTTAAGCCACAGCTAGCATCTCACCACTATCAACACCCCCTGAGCCCTTGGTGTTAAACTGGATAGCATCCACTGTGGCATCTGTCATGATGCCTGCCACATTTACAGTTTATGTATCCTCTGCCTCAGCTTGGAATCACTGGAATGGTCTACCTTTAGCAGCCCCCTAGCCCAGAAAAAGGAAGCTCTGGCCATGACAGAAGTGGATGCTGAGGCCTCGAGCTTTAAGAAAGAGGCTTTTTATGCACCTTTTTTATGGCCACCTCCATCTTCCTATCCTCTGAGTCTTTTAGCGTGTCCTCTCCATCCTTGCAGTATACCGCAGAGGAGACCAGAGCAGACATGGGCATTGACTAATGGGACCTGTAACTTGGACATGACATTTTTGGGGCTGTAACACTTTTTAACAGTTTCTAACTGGGTTCCTTCTCCTTCCTCCAATAAGAGTTCTTCTTCCTCTTCTTCCAGGGAGGCCCCGGAGGAATCCTCATCCCCAAACTCATCTGCAGAAGAATGTGTGACAGAAGCATGCTTCCATTGCTGAGGAATGGCAGGTCTTTCTGCATTTCTTAGCAAGTTGGGGCTGATAGGCTTTGTTGGAGTTAGAGACTGAGGCCTCACGTAGGCCTCTTACTAGACAAGTGGCCAAGATGGCAGCCATCAAGACCTTAGCCTCTTCCCATGCGACCAACTCATGAGGGCTTTGAAATTGGTCATGTTCGTCTTTTTTTTTAATTTATTTTTATTAAAAATTTTCATTCTTACAAGCATAAGTTCATAAGACTTGTTAATGTTTACAATATGAAATATACTATAACATACCATAATATACAACATATAATATACTCTTTTGGCAAGTTCATAAGATATGTTCGCAAGACATGCTATTGTTTACAATATATACTATACTATACTATAATAATATTTAATAGATAATAATATAACATAATATACTCTTTTGTATGATGTAAATTAAATTAACACATCTCTATATAAATCATTAAATCCATACATTCCAAATTTCTTACTTTCCTTTTTTCACATTTATTTCTTGTATTATTATTATCACATGTTTATTAATATTTCAATATTCTTATTCTTATATTATTATGTAGTGTCTACTATCTACCTATTGTTAAACTTCCATCTTTACTTATCTTTACAGCCTTATTCCTCTCTTTTACATAGGTTTGACCAGTTATTGTCTATAAATTTTTTCACTGTTTCCATTTTTCTGTTTTTCTTATTATTCTTTTCTCTTCTCATTAACCTAGTTAAAGCATCACAATTTATCAATTCTCTAATTTTATTTAACCATTCTTCCAAATCAGGTATTTTATCTCTCTTCCAATGTTTAGCAAATACAATTCTCGCTGCTGTCACCATATATAATATTATATCTTTGTATTTGTTGTAATCTTTTTCTATTTGATGATTCACGTTTTAACAGAAATATCTCTGGTGAGAATGGAATGGGTATTTGTAAGATCTCCATCATTTTTTTATGAATATTATTCCAATATTTCTTTGTTTCTGGACACATCTACCACATGTGATAAAATGTTCCAGTTTCTTTTTTTACACTTCCAACAATGTTTTGATTTTGTTTTATACATTTTACTTAATTTGGGTCTAAATACCATCTGCAGAAAATTTTTAGTTTTCCTTTAGACTCTGCGCCAAAGTAAATTTTTGAATATCTCGCCAACTTTTTTCCCAATTTTTCAGTATTATCTCATGACCTATGTCACATGCCCACACATGTGAGTCTACACCTCTCTCCTAAGACTGCTGAACAGTCTGTTCTGGCCTTTTGGGAGCTGTGTTGTGCTGGACTTGGGGAGGGGGAGGGAGAGAGGGCTCAAGCATCCACCTGCCCCCTATCCCCACTCTTGCTTTGGCCTGCTGACACAAGTGCGCCCAATGCAGCAATGGCGGCAGCCTCCTGAACAGCTCAGAGCCACACTGCCAGTTCAGGAGATGGATCATTCCCAGCAATTCTGGGGGAGGGGGAGTTTGTTTTCATCCCTTCCCCACTGCTGTCTGAGTTGCTTACATCCTCGAATCCTGGCCTATTTCAGGCTGGGTGAGAGCATTGTGGGGGAGCTGCTGGCTAAGCCCTAGATTCTCTCTTCTGGTCTCACCATTCTGGCCCTGTCCAAATCAGTTCACTCATTCTGCGCCCCTGGGAGTGTGGGAGGAGAAGGGGAAAGGTGAGGGGAAGGCATTGGGCTTGAGAAAGCAAGGGGAGACTAGAGACGTGAAAAGATGAGTGAAGATGCAAGCTTTTTTTGAGAGGGGTAGAGAATAGAGGAACTGAGAGAGAGAGATGAAGAAAGCAAGAGAAAAGCGAGAGGGAAACTAAAAGAAAGACCTGTAATTTGGAGTAGTCTGGGTCACAATAAAACAAATTCAGGTAAAATGCAACATTTGAACAATGTGAAAAACACATCCTCAGAGCAGAAGGCAGGAAGAAGGCTGACCTTCTAAGTGTTGCTGCTCTGTGTGGGGATTCTGGAAGGTTTTTGTCTTTTTCCTGACTATCAGCATGAGTAGAAAGAGCAAATCCACTCAATCAAGAGGATGTTCCTCCATGGAAACTGGCTCAGTACCCTTATCAGAACACAATAATAATCCACACTGTTAATCATTTTGTTCTAAATTATGATCCTTGCAGTCTAAAAAGCATCAGTTGAAACCTTGGAAGCCTTTGTCAACATTCATGCAAAATAAATCAAGCTGATTTTCTTCTTCCTAGTTTCAAATACAAACATCTTCTATAGCGACCCCAATAATGGCAATTGCTTGACTATGAAATTGTCATATATGTGAAATGTCTGACTTACTTGGTCAAACTGATTCAAATCTTGATTAACAGGAATCTGTAATCCCCACAGTCTGTACTTCTTTGCCACTCTAGGAAACTGCAAATTTGCTGGAATCTCAACAATTTCTGATCGATTAAGAATCTCAGAGTTTCCATAGTCAATATATAATACCTGGCACTGTAATAATAAAAAATAAAAGCCAGCGGTCTATTAAAATTATACATTATAAGTAGAATAGTGAATTCTTAACTTAAAGGTAATTCCAACTAAATTCAGTGGGACATTTTAGGGTAAGAACTATAGGAATGATTAGGAAAGTGCATCCTGTCATGAAGAATCTATTAACATAAAGACACCACTCTGACATCCTGTGATATAGGACAAGATGTACGTGAGAATATATTTGTGTGGGCACATTTCTGTTCTCTGACTACTTGGGAATCTGTCTTTGTCACTCAAAGAAAAAGACAGAAATTGGTAACAATCAGCCTTGCTGTTTTCAGAAATGGGAGTTAGCCACTGTTTCTTTGTCACAGAATCCGAGGCTTAATTTGAAAACTGCATACCTAGCGGCAACCAGTTCATTCTATCTTCAATCTCCATCTCGAGACTGTATCTAAAATGAAGGCCTCATGACCTCCACATCTGAATTTATTTTGTGAGAGAGAAAAGAGAGAAGAGAGAGAGAGAGAGAGAGAGAGAAAGAGAGAGGGGAGAGCTGGCCCAGTTGAGCTGGCAGGCATGCTGTGTCTCCTGGACCCCCCCTCTCTCCTCCTTTAGACCATCTACGCCTATAACCTAAATGTGAGTAACTAGAAATAAGTAGTTAGTCGCGTTAGGGATGTTGTTATTTTGGGAATTGGCTGATCTTAAGAATGTATCTGTGCTGTTATATCTGTTTTGTAAATTCTTGTAACTAAGTGCACCTGGGAGAGGGGAGTCTCCCAAGTGTGATACTGTTTATTTGCATGTCTTGATTAAAACGCTTCTATAAACCTCCGTTTCTCTCCATTTCCACGCCAGGGTTGGCACACGCTACATAGGACCTCTCTCACTCAGGGGAAAGAGGAGGGGGAAGATCCTTATGCTTAGAGATTAGGCAGAGTCCCTCCTCTTCTGTCTAAGTAATTCATAATTCAGGGGGGTGGTGGCAGCATACCGATAAGAGTTGGGGAGATTGCCAGTCATTCCAAGCGTGGGAATCAGTTTTGGGAGGCTGGCAAGAACCCTAATAAAACACTGGGAGGGAATTTCCAGTTTTGCAAAGGTGGAAGTCCACTTAAGAGACTGGAAATAAACCTACAGTGTCACATTCTCTACCCCACTTTTTGTGGAAGACTTTTGGAAAAACCTGAAAGTCTATACATTTTTTAAAGGCATTGGGTGGGTCTCAATAAAGTTATCACCCAACTGTGTATTTTTGGAGGGTATTTTTTCTGCATGGAACAACACAATTATCTTCGCTTTTTAGTAAAAATGATGTATCTGTGCTCAGATCCAACCAGTAAAACAAAACTAATTAGCCTAAAGGGCAGATGTTCATTCTGTGATTTATTTAAATGGTATCCACGCCATTTATTCAAATTCAATTTAAAGGTTTTTTTAAATGCAGTACTCAAAGAAGGGCAAAGCAATTGGAAACCACCAACATGAATGACATGATCAACCATGATTTGAATTCCAAAGCTCTGCAACTTGCAAAAAGTTCTTTTTTAAAAAAAAACAACCCTTATCAGCTCCTTTTATACTGACTGTATTTCCAAAGTTACAAAGAAAATCAAACCACATAGTATTCATTCAGAAGGTGTTTCATACCTTTTCATCACTGATAACTTGTAGCACTTTACATCTATACCAGCATTTATCTTCAGAAAAACATCCTCCATAGATCTGCAGATCAAAACAAATTCGGGTCATTTCATAAATCTGTAAGTATTTTTTTAAATGAATTGCTCTCCCTGCAAGTTTATAATTTAGTGATTTACACTATAGTGTACAGCTGACAGTCAACATACCATACAGACATAAAGCCACTATCTGAAGGAGAGATTTGTTTTCAAACAGCTCTGTTTGTGTAAAATTATGCAACTACAGTTGGTAATCAATAGGGTTAGCAGCACAGGACCGCTGCAAAAGAGGAAAAAAACGCAAATATCAAAATGTGTGTCTGTGAGAAGGGAGGCGAGGCATGGTTGAGAGAGCAGGCAGCCGAGGTCCAAACCTCAGGGAAAGGAGGAGGAAAGGGGATGCGCCAGCATGGTGGCCCTATATTTCCTCTCTTGCCCATCTCCTTCCTTGGGTGTGTAGGGAGAACTAGGAGAGGGTTTGTGGTGCGAAGAAATCAGACTAGGATATGTCCTTAGCCAGCCAGGCAGTGGCTAATAGTGAGAGAGGAGAACCAGAGGCAGGTTTTTAAAGTGATGCACAGACTGATCAGAGCCATTAAGAAAAAAGGTTCCTCCAGAAAAGGAGCAGTTGAGGTTGCAGGGGCAGGGATGGAGAAACTTGCAAATAATAAAATCCATGAGTGAAATGAAACCTGCAAATATGGAGAGCAGACTGTAACTTGTAAGTTGCTTCTGTATACTGCTAATAGAGTTTACGTAAGGTGAGGGAAAGATACAGTCTCAGGAAGCAGTGGTGTATTTGATTCAATGGTGCCTAGGGCAAGCATGGAAGCTGCACCCCCAAGTGCTGCTTCTCCTGCTGCCACTGCCCCTGACCAAGGAAGACCCTGGCGGGGGCAGAGCCAAGCCAGGCCTGGGTAGGAGGGTTGCTGTTGCTGCTGCCACCACCTCCAGACTGGGCTGAGAATGACCCTGGGGGGGGCACAGCAGCAGGCCAGGCCTGGGTAGAAGAGTGGGAGGGTTGACTTTTTTGCACCCCCTGGCATTCGTGCCCAGGGCACACGTCCCAGTTGCCCCACCCTAGATACACCTCTGAAAAGAAGGCTTGCAGATTTAGAAATAAAATACCTGCAGATCAGTTTTCAAATAGCTTTCCTCTAAGATGGCCACACAATTTTTTTCTTGGCAAAAATTCACTGGGTTATCTTTTGGAATAAACCCATTTTTGTATCTTGAGACTTCTGTCTCTCCTTTACCTCAGGATTTACTGGATGTTTCCAGTTTCTTCTACCTTTCAGGGTATATTTACATGCATTATATAAGAGCAATCTGACAATGCATTTCAAAAAAAATTATTAACATAATTGAACAAAGGTTAAAAACAACAAACAAAAATTTGGAAATCAACCAAGAATGCCAACCACTTATCAAAGGAATAACTTCATAGGCCAGGACTAGAGAACATATGGACAACAACTTCCATCAACCTTTATCATTGACTATGCTGGCTAAGGCTGATGAAGGCTGAAGACCAGGATCATCTGAAGGACCATATGTTCCCCAGCTGACAAAATACAGCCTTTGTTTTTCCATTTTCCAGTGTCTTAGTTTGGGACCCAAAGAATTTTACAAGGAATTTGAATCACCCAAGGGACTTTGCACTTATGTATCTTGAACAGCTTTTTAATCCCTCATACGATGTAGAAAGCCAGTCATGAAAATGAAAGAACAGGTGTGAAAGGTAAGAAAGAAACAACAAAAGTCTAGGTGGAAATAACTCCTCTCCCGTACTCATAATTGGAGACATGAGGAAATGCCAGAGAAAAATCTCCTATGAAATAGTTCCTACATTTCCTGTTAAATGTTCTCTTGTGAACTGAATTAAACATTTAGGATTTTCATGGGTCAAACATACAACATAAAGATTTAAATGCAAGATAATCTACACTTCATTAGAGAACTTAATTCCAGTGCAGACTGCAACATACTTTTATTATTTCTTAGTTACATTTCTATCCTATATTTCCTCCAACGTACGTAAGGCGGAATGCACTGCTCTCTTCCTTGTTTATTCTCACAAGAACAGCTTTGTGATTGGCTAAGAAAAGGACTAGTGCAAGGTCATCTAGAACCTAGAACCTACATCTTAAAATCCCAGTTTCCCACCTTAACCATTACACTGCACTGGTTCCCTAACACACAACAATCTGATCTGAGATGCAGTTCTATACATAGGGTGTTGCTGCTTTCATGTGAAATATATAGAGCCTTCACTGTTTACGACTTGTTTGCTTGATGACCTCTGGCATATCTTGGAGATTCCAGAAGGTAAGTTCCCTGCATCTGTTGTCCTTCTGACAGTCTGAGGTCCTAATAAAGGGCAACCATATCTAGCTGTAATGTTTAAGGAGGTACGCTCTATACGTTTCACAAACAACGAATTGTACAATAAGAAGTTCTACTTCATAAATGATGTATTTATTAAAATATTTCAATTCGTTTCCCCAACTTTTGATGCCCCAACAGGGAGAAATGTTTTCTCTTTGCCTTGAAAATCTTGTTCCCCTTACTCAATCTTGAAGCAAAGTTTTTATATAGAGTAAGGATGCTTTTTACATGTACAGTTATATTCTCTACATAAGAGGTATACAAAGACAATGCAGCAATTCTCATAAAACAGGAGGTGGATTCTAATCTTCAAATGCTTTGATCAGTAAATATACAGCATCAAAAATTTTTTTAGATATAACACCACAGGGACTTATTAAGAAATTCAATGTACTCTGCCTAAGAAAAGGGCAGTAAGCTTCACACAAGACAGGGGCAGCATAGATCTCAAGGGACATTTTTATGCTGCTCATGGAGTTAAAATTTTTCATTACATGTCTTTTATTGCCCTTTATCCTTGCTTCCCCACATGGCCAAGAAGAGATATGGCCTTTGCCTGCACTGACATCCCTCCCAATGGTTCTCAACCTGTGGGTCGGGAGACCATCTTAACTGGCAACAGAAGAACACCTGAGAAAAAAATGTAGGCCTCTGACTCTAACACTGTCACTGTTATTCTCCCACATGATTTGAACCATCCTTGACTGATAAAGAAGCCAATGAAGCCTTGAAAGGTTGCATGAAGTATTTCTACATTTTGGTTGGCCAATAAAGATATTACTGTTTCATGGGTTTTGGTTGTTGTTGTTGTGGTTGCATGGCCAAAAAAGCCACCACTAAATATGATCACTCTCAAAAAGGAGT
Organism: Iguana delicatissima; assembly: GCA_948472985.1. Classification (NCBI taxonomy): domain Eukaryota; kingdom Metazoa; phylum Chordata; class Lepidosauria; order Squamata; family Iguanidae; genus Iguana; species Iguana delicatissima. The sequence continues at coordinate 50,642 of CAOKZL010003979.1, forward strand.
CATTCCAATGGTACATGACTCTCAAAAAGGAGTCATTCCAAAGGCTTCTAGCTCACATGATTTATTGTACCAGTTCCTCAGATAACACTTCATTCCCTCACTCTTTTTTCAGTGTCAGTTCTGAGACATTCACTGACTGAGATTATATGATAATCAAAACATACAATACAAGAGCCAGATGTGTACACACAGCCCTACTACCTCTTCTGTTCCCTTGCTCACATGAAAAGAGCAGTCTCAGTCTTGCAGATACAGTAGCAAAAGCCATCATTGGTACTTGCATCCCTGTACTCTATGAGCATCCCTAAGCATAGCAAGGAGAGTTCTCAGAGCAAGGAAAGTACAGAGAGAAAAGCAGCATTGTTACCACCTTCTTGGGAGTTGTGCCCAAGCTCAATAGAATATCCCATTCACCTCAAGCAGCACATTGTACTATCTGCTGCTCTGAAAACTGAAGTGCCAGATAGGACTTTCATACAGAAGAAATCAAAGATACACACAATTTAATTCAAAGGGACTTCTAAAACTCTAATGCAGATTTAAATGGTACACACCAAATGTACCAGTAGAGCAGCCTCTCTCAGCCTTTTTACCCTAGAGGAACACTTGAAATAATTTTCAGGTCACAGGAAACCCCTGCATAAAAATTACAATATCTGAAACTCAAAGAAAGTTTTTTTTTTCCAATCACAATTTCTCTGATGACTTCTTGTGGAATCCTAGGGAACGCTAGTTGAGAAATCCTGCACTAGAATGTGATGACCAGACCTTGGGAGATTTAAGTTCAAGTCTTCATTAAGCCACAAAACTCTCAGCTTGACCTGTCCCACAACGCTGTTGTAGGAATAAAGTATGGAAGAAAAGAGATGTAGGCACATTCCTGAGAGCCCTGGTGGAAAGGTAGGACAAAAATGCAATTAACCAAGAAATTAACTGTTAGATTTGCATGACAGACTACTTTGCACATTTCTGGGTTGAATCCACACAATTTAAACTGATATTACATAAAATATTTTTGATAAATTGATAAAGATGCTGTCACCTCAGAACTTTGAGATGAAAGATGAAAACTTAAGAGAAGTTTATTAAAGAACAGAAAACAGATGATTTGACAGATTCTACAACGAAAGGAAATGAAGTGAGAGAAAGGAGATGTCTATGGCCATTTCCACATTAGCCTGTTACAGTGTTATTATTCCACTTTCAATATCCTATGGAATCCTGGGGTTTGCAGTTTAGGGAGGGGCCTCTGAGGTGAGGAAATGGCCTATGTGTCTGGAAAGTGCTTTACTAAAAAAAAAAAAAGAGAGATACATGCTAGGGCAAAGACTGAATTAACTAAGCCATCTGAAAAAGAAGGAGAGAAGAGCAAAGAGAGAGTCTAGACCAGTGGTTCTCAACCTGTGGGTCCCCAGATGTTTGTGGACTTCAGCTCCCAGAAGCCCCAGCCACTATGGTCAATGGTCAGGGCTTCTGGGAGCTGAAGTCCAAAAACATCTGGGGACCCACAGGTTGAGAACCACTGGTCTAGACAATGTTTCCAGCCAGAAAGTCTGGTGATGTTTACACTTGGAAGACAGCATTTCTGGAGGACACTTTTGATTGCTCTGCACTGGAACTACAAGAAGAGGTTGTAGGGAAGATGAGGGATGATAAGATTAGATGGTATTTGTTATCTGACAAATTCTCAGATGTTAAGAATTTTTTTCAGGGGCTGTGTTTCAGAATTTGGATTTCTGTTTATAGAGATGCAAGACACTATACACTTTGGATGTTGTTAAAGTATTTACAAGATTTAAGTACTGGAAAGAGAAATTACAAAGAGTATTAATAAGATGATATGACTTATTAAAGGCTTTGCTAATTTAAGGCGTGGGTGACTAATGGTACATGTTTCTTTGTAGAAAAGCTAAATATAAATGGAATTATATATCTTTTTTAAATTAATGTTGTACTAAGAGTGAGAAGGACAATAACAAAAGGTTAAAGGACATTGTTAATGTTTGATGGAAATATTACTTTGTTTACTTTTTGGCACAATGTTAATTTATGGTATTTACTGCTTGTGCTTTATCTATAAGATTAGGATTCTTAAAATGTACTTTTTTGTATATTTGAATATATGTCTGAATATATATATATATATACACACACACACCATTAAAGACAAGTAATTAGATTAAATAGGTATTACAAATAATTAAGTTAGAAATACTAAGTAGTTCTCTGGTAATTTCTGACTAGTGTTTATGTTGTTAGGTTATGTATTAAGCAATAAATACTAAATGCAATATTGTTTCTGAATATATCAGATAAAGGTTACTAATAGATTTATAGATGCTTTACTGCAACAGGGGGTGGAACTTCCTTTTTAGGTTTAGTTAGGTCTAGTTTAGTATGTTATTAAGTTTAGTATAGTATAGTATGTTTGGTGTAGCTAAGTTTAGTTTAACTTTTAGGACTCACTGTTTTTAATTTCTGTTATATGTTGTTTGTATTTTGTAATACATAATTTTTATATAATGTTTCTTTATGTTATGTCTATGTTTGTTATGCTTTTATTTTTAATAATAATAGATAGATATATTTGCATAAATATAGAAACATACAACCTACCTTTGCAGGATCAGGATTTCCAAAAAGTGGGCAGGCCTGAGGACAGATGCCGGCTAGAGCACAGCTAGTCTCCATCATGTCATTTTGGCTATTAATGCTCTAAAACAGCACAAGTTAAAATAAAAGTCAATGCTCACAGGACAGGGCTTTCACACAGACTCCTTGAAGAATGCACTGCCAATACTAAAGTGCTACATATTTCAAAAGTGCTCATAAAACTGACCAAAGACTTGCTTTTCCTGCTTTTATCAAGTTTAATCATTAAGAACAATTCTATTTTGGATCAAACTTCCTGGGCCTGAATCACCTCATTCCACTTTCATTCAGAAAGTTGTTTCACTGCACCATATGATCCTGACCTTACCTGTGCCCAAAATGTTATGGCATCTTCAACATGGCAACCTATTACACTTTCAACTGTGGAGCAAAAAAGAATTGGAGTTAACTCACGATTTCAATACTCAGAAAGTAAAATAATATTCTCTCTGCATGCGTACCTTTATCACTGCATGCCGAGTCCTCCTCCATAGTGGCAAAACCTAAAACACAGAGTTAACCCAGTCAAAACGGCAGTTTACAAAACCTGTGGTTTAAGTAGTGCCAAGATGCTGAGGACCATCAATGACCACTTCTTCCAATAGCACCCACCCCTCCTAGCACTTCAACAAATCAGATGGTGCTGGAAGACCCAAGACTGTTCAGCTTCTGAGATGAACAAAAGCTGCATTTCTAGAGAGAAAAGTTTCTGGTACTACCTGGCCCTAATTATTAAACAATATGATTCCAGCAGTAATTTATTTATACCCTGCATTTCCTCTAGTATGAGACCCAGTGTAGAACTTTTGGAAAGCATGAGTTGGAGGGACAGAAGCAAGGAAGCTTTCTTCCATCAGAGACTACAGTCTCTCAGGTATAAACTGGAGGCCAACTTTCCCTTATTCCCCATGCTATACTATCCCACTTTCTTCTAGCTCAGGAAGCTTTTGTCAAAGTTCTCAACTGCTGGCTTGCAAAGGTCACCATGCAAATCTGAATGGGGTTTTGAAAACTTCAGAGGAGGACCTTTGCTCAGTCTCATCACCCTGGGAGGCACATCTGGTTCGCTCTGTCATTGCTCTTCGACTGCAAAACTCCTTTTCCTGTTGTCTTTCTATTGGTAGATAAGCATTTTGCAATTTGTCCCTTCCTGAGGAACAGATCTTTGGTGTGTATATGATGGACTTTCCTTACTGTAGTAGTTTTAATTCAGCTGTGTTTAAGTGTGTGTGTGCACACATGTGTGCACATGCTTTTACTTGTAGATTGACAAAAAAACAATCTTAAGTCTCAGTTTTAGAAGAAAAGTAATATATAACATTGCCATATAATATTGTGAGATATATATATATATATATCCAGAAATTAGGCCAAGGGCTGTAGGTCGCCTATCCTTGATCAACAGTGCCTTTTTAAAATAAAAATGCTTGTTTCCTTGGGTCTACTTTTGTAGGCTTGTTGTTCAAGCAGAATACAAAAAGTGAAAGAAATATACAATATTCAACTTAATAAAGAGATTTTATTACCTGCTCTTATGAGAAGAGCAAGCAACACAAAAGTAATTAGACATACTACCTTACCCCTCTCCAAGCTCAAAAAAATCTGGCCAGCCACCTCCCACGATGACCACCACCACAACAGCAGCTTTTTAAAGAACCTTATTATTATAAATGTACTATAATCTTACCAAAATCTATGCTGCCGTCAGAGATGTAAACTCTTTATTGCATATGAAAATCCCTAATTCTTGACACTTTTGAAAATTTCCCGTCAGGGATGGACAATCTATAGCTCTCCATGTTGCTGGACTACAACTCCCATTATTTGAATCCATTTGCCTTGTGGGACGGTAGCTGTAGGCCAACAACACCTGGCAGCCTATTAGATTCAGTAACCTGCGTAGCTGAAACCCAGCAATAAATAAATGAATACATACATACATACATACAGCCTTCAAAGTGTAATGTTTGTGAACGCAAGTCAATTTGCAAAGCTACACAGATAAATTGTTGTCTGTATTTTTGTTATAACATAGGGGCCATTTCTGCCCTACACTGTTATAGTGCTATTATTCCACTTTCATCATCCTATGGAATCCTGGAGTTTGCA
>CAOKZL010003980.1:0-55117 GCA_948472985.1 Iguana delicatissima
ATTATTCAAGACAAGGAGGACTTAAACAGAACAGGATTTGAGAAACTTAGGTGTGGACCAGGCAATGAAGGCCTGGTTTAAGAAAAACTGGGGTAGGGGGATGAGAGAGAAGATCAACATGAGGTATGGAAGAAACCTCTGCCTCTTTTTAAGTCAAATTAGGACTAACTAAGCACAATAGAAGATCAACGTGGAAAGGGAAGATAGGGTAGGACCACACTGAATTCCAGGCTCCTTGGCCATTTCCACACTAGCCTGTTACAGTGCTATTATTCCATTTTCAACATCCTATGGAATCCTGGGGTTTGCAGTTAGGCCTCTCCCTAAACTGCAAACCCCAGGATTCCATAGGATGTTGAAAGTGGAATAATAGCACTATAACAGGCTAATATGAAAATGACCCTTGTCCTTTGGATCAAAGACCCATTTTACTTGCAGTTAATACTTTATCTTGCAGCAGGAGGAACAGCACAGCAATTGTTGTTTTCAAACTGTAGTATAAACAGATTTATATTTCCTTAACGCTGCTGTATAAAAGCCTGTGCAAGAAAGATACAGTTCTGCAAAACCAAACATTTTCCCTTAGAATAAAGAGATTTTTTTTCCACAAAAAATCTCTTTATTTTAGGGGGTAATGTTTGATTTTTTCCCCAAAAAAATTCATTCTTAAATCAGTTTAATATCATTAGTATTGAGTTAGCACATTCCATTCATTTAAGTGTGTCTTCTCTGTGTGGGACTTGTAACTGCAGAGGAAGGAATGGTCGAAATAGTGCAACCTTAGTTCCTCTCTCTCCCAAGGAAGGGAAAACCCAGGACATTTTAAAATAAAAACTTACTAGGTATCCATTTTCTTATTCAAAGGTTTAATAACTGGAAGCCTCTCCACTCCTCACAAAACTGGCACTCAAGTAGCCTTAAAAATTAAATCTGTTTATGTTTGCTTTATTTTGTTTTTAAGGGAGGAAAATCCACACAGAGCTGCAAATACTTTTAACACAGCAATATCCTCGCCATTTTCATTCTCCTGCCCACCACTAGAAATACTTGAATTAAAAATAAGAAAAGTCCCTAGAATTTGTATCAAAACTTAGGGGGAAAAAACTGGTTTAAAAAGCACAACTGATCCCGGATTGCAAAAGACAAATATACTGGGGGATTTTTAAAATGCTTAGTTTGGTGTAACTTCCAAAAGGGCATTGAAACGGGGAATCACATGGTTAAATGGTCTGTGCACCAATTTTTTTCTCCCAAGCTATTTGGATACATGCACCCATTGCTTTAAAATCACCTTGGGTGGGGTGCTATGCAGGTGTGTACCTCTGTGCACGCACATGTGAGCACAGGTTCTGGGTCACATCTCAGAGCTCCAGCTTACTGGGCAGGCTGAACATGCAGATGGACTCGTGCCCTGTGTCTCCCTCATTCATGTGCCCAGCCTCCTCAGAGGGAGACCATGCTGGATCTCTCCCTTGACCCCACCCTCTGCCCGGACCCTCCGCTCACCTCTGCCCCAGCTGCGCCCTTCTCACCCTCTGGCGAGGCATGCTCACTCTCCAGCAGCCAATGTGGCCTGGAGCAAGCCAGCCTGCCTTGGGATGTGGAATGATATATGGCTTAGGCAACCAGACTTTCCTCCCTCCCCTCCACACCTTTTCCTGCCAGCCCACCAGGAGTGGTGTGTGGCTAGAACGTGAACCGATGGATTCAAATTTCAAGAAAAGATTCCTCTTGAATATTAGGAAGAACTTCTTTATCTTAAGAACTGTTTGACAGTGGAACAGACTGCCTGGGAAGATGATAGACTCTCCATCTTTGGAGGTCTTTAAACAGATGCTGGATGGGCATTTTTCAGGAGTGCCTGAGTTCTGTCTTCCTGCAGGGCTTGGATTAGAAATTCTAAATAGAATTTAAGCTGCAAGAGACCACAAAGATCATCCAGTCCAACCCCCTGCTATGCAGGAATACACAACTGAAGCACATCTGATGCCCACCCAGCCTCAGCTTAAAGAGACACAAGGAAGGAAAGCCAACCACCACCACCCCGACAGCCCATTCCACTCGCAGCAAAGAAGTCTTGCCTAATGTTCAGAAGGAATTTCTTGTCATTTTGAATCTGAGGTACAACTGCAGTGGCACCGAGTACTACAACTGCCCCTTTTTGCTTTTAGTTATTTGGACTTCAGAGTGTCTAACTGTAGATTCAGAGTGGCTAACTATTGGCTTCCTTCCATGAATTAGGAATTAGTCCTGTTTCTATCACATCATTCATTACTCTTTGCAAAGAAGATAGAAGTGCCTCCTGTAAGACTTTACAATAAGGGATTCTAAATCTGTCTGGGCCTGGAGTCTTTCCTGACTTCAATTTTTTAATAGCCTGGCTATCTCTGGTATAAAATCTTCTGATTGATCTGTTGTTTCTCTTCTTTTGTCAGTTTTATTAGTTGTTGTCCAGTGATGTAGACTCAAGTTGCTTGACTCAAACTCAAGTCAGATTCAAGTCACCTCAGGAACTTCAGCTTGGACTTGTCTCAGCAATAAATGATAGACTGACTCGGCTCAACTTGTGACTCATCTATTTTTAGTGACTGACTTACTGCCCTTGGTAGTCCTACCTGTCCTGCCAGCCTCTTTCCAGTTAGCAGTAAAGGAATGCTAAGTTGATGACACAAGGAGAGCTGCACATCCTCTTTATTCCTGCCTCTGTACCTGGAGGGGAAGCAGGCGCTTGTCAGTTAGAAAATGGAGTGACTTTCACCATGGCTAACTGTAGATGCAGGTCTATGTGGGCACAGCTGGTACTTCCCTTACTACAGGGGGAGGATCAACCCTGGATTTCATCTCTGTTCCTTTTTCTGCTGTTCTGAGCTGAACAAGAGTTCATCTGATGCCCAAGCGGGGTCCACGCCAACCAAGTTCTCATTCAACTTGTAGCAGCTGTAGAAGGAATAATGCCTCTGTGGTGAAGGATTCACTGGGCACCCTGTACATACTGGAAAGTGACTTCCACAAGCTTTTCTTATGGTTTGTGCTTGAAAAGCTTGAAATTAACCAGCAGATAAGCAAGAAATCCATTGCCTTCTTGTTGTTTTTCTGGCTTGTTTTCATTATGTTTTTTATTTCCTGGAAGACTACCTCTGTAGTCTTCAGAAAGAACTACAGTCTCAGTGTTCAAAATCTTCAAGACCATGTCATCTGTATGGAACGGAAAAGCAGAAAAGGAACATTGAATCCTAGCGGCCTATCCATATTGTTATCAACTTAGAAAAGGTCCAAGCTGTTCAGCTTCATCTCATTTAATGAATTTGGTCTTCTCTGATGAACTTGGATGTCTAGTCAAAATGGGAAGGGGCAGCAAGCTTTCTTCCAAATGGGGACATTTTCAAGAGTAGGAGCTGAAAATGAAGAAACTGCTCAGAGATAGCAAGGCTTGTTCCAAAAATATACACCTCTTCTATAGTGTGGCAAACTGGATCATGCCTGGTCTTGTTTCCTTGTCAAGGGATTTTGGGTGTGTGTGCAGGAAATGAAATGCTAGCTACCTTCAGATATACTCCAATGACTACTCTTCCCATTGAGCATCTCCACTCCATGGGGTGTCTCATGACATGGGCCTTTCAAAGGAGCAAGATCCAGGGAACACACAGCTGATGGACCTCTTAGACAAACAGAGTAAAGAGGACCAACAAACACATCCTTGTTCCTGGTCCATACAGAAATTCAAGGCATTCAGGCATTTGGCAGAGCTTTTACCTTGAACGTGGAGAAAGCTTTGCAGTGCTATGGGGACCTCATTCATCTGCTGCAGTCTGAACAGTTCAGTTGCCCTCTGTTACACCACCTCTGGCTAAAACAGTAGGAAATGCAACCCATCAGACTTGGCAATGTGCTGCTTTGTCATTTATGGTGGGGTGTATTTGAACTCTATGTACCCCAGGGAAGACCTTCAGAAGTTTCTGGGGGTTGAGGCCTGGAACTTCAAAACATTTGTCACATGGTCCTTCTGCTTTCCCTTCCCTCCCTCCATCAAGAGAGCTTCCATGTGATGTGACTCCCAGCATCCTAGCGAATTGCTCCATTCCAGATTGGCATCACACAACCTATCAGTCGTCCTAGCTGTATTTCCAGGAAGCATCCAAAAGGACAGAACACTGGGTTGACCCATATCAAGAAACCAGTTTTAGCAGATTCCGTCTGCAGAAGGAATAGGTCTTTTGTTAAGCTACTAGATCTTAATCACCTACTCAAAACCAAGCTGCTACAAAATCTGTCTGTTCTGAGTAGAGAGGGAAATTGAAGAGGGACAGCAGAGGAAGTCATCTCCCCGCTCATTAAAGGTCCTGCCTACACTGCTCCACTGAACCTGAGAAGGAAAGAGGCCCTGCAATTCTACTCCCTTAAGCCTAAGTTCCTCCCTTACAATTCCATCCAATAGAACTTCCCAATATATCCATATAAAAGGAGAAATCCCAGCAAACTGAAGCTTTTCACAGTATTGTATGCTGCCAGCCAAGCAGCCTGGATCATCTTCCTCCCCTCTTCCCTCAGATTTTTTCCAAATACCTAAAAGCAAAAAGCGGTTTCTTTCCTGGAGGACTGTGCTGGGAGCAACAGAGCAGAATAAGTGGGGACACAGAACCCAATGCAGCAGGCATGTTCCTCTTCTAGAGTCCCGCCAGTAAAAACAGCAGGGGCCTTGTAATACTTTGGGGGGAATCACTTCAGCAAGAAAAGCAAACTTTCTTCTAGACTTGGAATGAAAGTTTTCTTTTCAAGGATGGCCCTCACTGGGATTCCCCAACATGAGGAAGGGAAGCAGGCGCTTATCAGTGAGAAGATGGAGTGACCTTTCTTTCTCTTCTACTGCTATTCCTTTGTCCCCTTCTCCTTGCTTGTTTCCACAAATGCTCTCTTTGATGAGCAACCAAATATCCTTCTCCTCAAGCCATCCCTTGCCATGTCACCCAGGGCATGAAAAGCCTCAGATTTTACCCTTCCTCCTGGCTCCAGGATCACTGAGCCCTGGACTGCTATCTACATTGGGTGGTGGTGGTGGTGGTCTGGCAAGTGGGAATGAAAAGTTAGCCAGCCTCTTTCCCCAAACTTCCCTTTCCAGTGCAGAAAAGGCCACCAGAAAAACGACAGGCACTTCCCCCCTCAGTGCAGAAAAGGGGCAGCTCTGAGATCTTCTGTATTCTCTCAACTTGGGGTCCACCTCCATTATACTATAAGGGAGGAAGACTCAAGCCATCCAATTCCCTGATCCATATTTTTCTTTTTATTTTGTTATACTAAGATGGCATTTCTACATGGGAGGGTCTCTCAAGGAGGCAGAAACTGCCTCTCTTGCATGAAATTTCATAGGCAAGCTGCCTATAGTTTGTTTCTCAAAGGAATATTTGGCAATAAAAGGAAAGAGGATATTGCTCCTTCTGCATGTGTTGTTGTAATCTGCCATGCTCTTAATTTGTTCTTCCTGGCTCCAGATGTCTTCCGTTGGATGTTCAGCTGGAAGCCCTGAGAGAAAGAAAAAAGGAGATTGTTTTAAGGCAACCCTTGGGATTCTGGGTCTTTCTGTTTCTTCGTTGCAAGAGTGCTGGTACCCTCCTCTCCAGCTTCCTTACCCCTACGGTACAGGAGGAACATGTGGAGGCATGGAAATGCCACCCTGGCTTGGCAGCTCATATCTGGATGGCACAATGTGATGCGCAGAGCATAGAGGGTCACAAGGCATCCCAAGCTGGGGAGTGTTTCTGAGGTTTGACAAAAGAGAAACCAAGACATCTTATTACTCTATAAATCTTTGTCCAATTCTCTTTTGGCTTTAATTCAAGCAAGTAAATAGGGTGTTCGTCTCAAGGCTTATAAGATGGATGGCATGCTGAAGGAGAGCTGAAGCACAAGAGATGGCCGGGGCTTCTTCATGGCTGCTGGACACTCCAACTAGAATTTGATACTCTGTGAAAGGGAGCCATGGTTCAGAATCTGTGCAGCTGGGAACTGGTGCTCTGTCTAGCCAAAGGTGGTCCAAAGGGAGTGACTGTTGACCTACTTTCCTGGGAGAGTCTCCTTTGGATTTTGAAGTGGGAAATGAGTGGCTGGCCTCTTTAAGAACTTACATTGAGCAAAAAGACAAGGTGCTTGACTGTGGCATCTGCAGTCAGCAGTCTCACAAGAAAGTGCTGTAAAGTCACAGCTGATGACCTATAAAAGTCGTAAAAGGAAGGACCAAAGGAGGCATGAGAATGAGTGGAGATGGAGATTTCAACCTTCTTGAAAGTCCTAGCTAGAGCAGATCCAGGGAATTGATGGGAATGGATAAGTCAAGACCTTTGTAGATAGCCTTCCTTTGGTTGGTCTACCTCCTTTGGATGAATAATTAGTTTACACCCAAGCAATCCTCCTTGCCAACACATCACTCACTCTGGTTCTGAGATCTAAGTGCCACATCTGACTCACTGCAATGGCCTGTGCCAGCTCAGCCTTCTGGAAAGGTAGCTCCAAGATACCTTGTCCATTCTTCAATGCCACCTGGCAGCTTGCAGCCACTGCTCTTACAAACTCCAGTTTCTTGCTGGAAGGGTAACCCTTGAGGTTCTAGAAGTCAAGAAAATCAGTCTGTGAGTTGGGAGGACACTTGCATCTCTCATCATCTCCGGACATCCAAGCCCCCATTGTGCAGGTTGTCGGTGGGAATAGGACCTTCTAGCCACTGCCTTCCATGCTGTGAAGCCTGGAAATGTGCAGCCAGGATGGCCAGATTTCTTGAACACCCAGGCCCACTGTGATTCCTCTAAAATGATGGAGGCCAACCTAGGCTCCTGAGAGCCCCAGAAAGTGAATGTGTTTGAAGGAAAAGATTGTGGAAATGCAGCTTTTCATGCAATTATGTGGCAGTTTGTCTGTGTATTTTGGGGGCGGGGGTGGCAGAGAGATTTGTACCTGTTTCTTGACTTTGATCTTCTTCAGCATCTTCTCAATAGCTCTGCTGTTGAGGGGGAGGTTTTCCTTTGACTGTAGCATTGCCAGTGGCCAGGAACACTCCTCCTTTTCTGTGGCAGAAAGATGTGGCAGAAGTCAGGGGAGACAAGCATTGCCTCCTGTCCCATTCACCCAATTCACTGGGTCCTTGGTTGTCTCCTCACAATTGCTCAGGAGCCCTGCGTATCATCTCACCCAAAGTGCTGGCTCTGTCCTCGATTATGTTCTGCAGCTTGTCAGTGAGGACCTAGAGATCCACACAGCCATTTTGGCTGGGTGTCTCACAGAGCAGGCGGTAGATCTTACACCCCCTGCAGCACCACCAGTGAGATGTGGAGCTCTTTCCATTAATTAGACCTAGGTATTTTTGGGCTCTGATGGAGAGGTGGACAGAGCTGAGGATTCTGTGGTACCATTTCGGCAAAAGAAATGTTACAGCTGTCCCAGCCTACAACAGAAGAAGAGCAGAAGCTGCAAAGTGGGCTCTTGCAGTCTGGACAGGCTCTTTCTCCCTGCGCTGAGTGGGGGTCACCTGAGGTCTCCAGATTGGCCATGGCTGAGTGGCCATGAGACGTTTGTGGAGGGCACCTGAACCCCTAAATGAAGGGCCATTTCAGGTTTATCTTTTTTTTATAATATTTTATTAAAAACTCCAAAGCACAATACAAAGTAAAACACAGTACAGAGACAATACAAAGTAGAAAAAGGATACAATAAGAATCACTACCATGAAGTGCTCAACCAGAGTTCTGAACCACATTGTGAGAGCTCCAGTGTAAGTATGGTTTGTCATTCATAAAATCAACAAAAGGGTGCCATATTTTTTCAAAGTTGTCCTGTGTGGTGCAACCTTTTGTTAACCTTCCATTATGTGCCAGCCTTTCCAGCAGCCATGTATCCCAGATTCTTCCCCACCATCTGTTGATAGAGAAATTGCCTACTTTCCAATTGGACGCAATTTCCAATCTAGCATTTATAAGAAAGAAATTAATCAGATCCTTGTGGTTCAGTTGTTTACATTGTGAGTCATATATTGAAAACAGCTGGAGGGTAGGACAAGCAACTACTGTTTGCTTTGTAACCATACTAACATTTTTCAAAACCTCCGACCAAAAATGGGCTACAACAGGGCAGGATATCCACATATAAAGGTAAGTACCCTTAGAACCACAGCCCCTCCAACAATTAAATGATGCTGTTTTCGTGATGTAACTCAGTTGAACAGCTGTAAGGTACCACTTATGGACCTGTTAAAGGGTACACTCTTTAAATTTGGTTGTGGAAGATATATATAGGAGCGATGTCCAAATTTTCAACCAGTTTGCATCCAATATCTGAATGCCGAGTTCAGCTTCCCATCCTGGTTTACTCAGAAGACCTCGACCATAGGTCTCATTGATTAACCATTTATTAATTTTTGATACCAACCCTTTCAGAGAGAGATCTTTTGAGACACATATATTTTCAAATAGAGACAAGCTGCGTGGAAGTTCTCCCATGTTGGTCAGTCTGGTAATGAAGCTAAGTATTTGATACAAAGGGGGGAACCATGTAGGGGGATCAGGGGATAACAGCTGTATCAGTTCACCTCTTGATTTTGGTTTGGAATTGTGAAATAAATCATGAATTGTAAACAGCGCTTTGTCTTTCCAGTCTCTGAATTGGGAAAATTTGTGGTTGTAATAGAAATTTGGATGGAGAAGAAAGGGCCTGATTGGTGATGGATAAGGTGCGAGAACACGTTGCCATTTTTTCCATGTCAGCAATGTGGTTTGTAAACATGGGTTTGGGACCTTTTTAACATCTCTGTTGGTTAACTTGGAGAATATAATTCTCACTCCTTCAGAAAGATCATGTTCTAATTCTAATGCTACCCACTTAGTAGACTGGTCATTTCTAATTAGCTGAACAAGTTGGCAAATCTGGAAAGCTTCAAAGTATAGTTGCACATTAGGAATGGCAAGACCACCGTTCTGAGATTGTGAGTATTTAACTGTCTGCAGAAAACAAGACCTCTTACCATAAAAAATAAAATTATTAATCAAATTTTGCCATTTTATGAAGTATGAGGGCAAAGGAGTTAATGGAATGGCTTGAAAAAGAAAGAAAAAAAAATTGTAACAAGGAACACTTTAACTATAGCGATTTTGCCCAGCAAGAAGAGGGTGAATGTTTTCCAAGGGTTAATTTTGGCCTTAATCCATTTGGTTAATGGTTTATAGTTTCTATACAGCATTTGAGGTATTTGTTTTGTTAGTAAAACTCATAGATACTGAAAACCAGATGGGCATAACTGTAGATTCATTATTTTCTGCCATCTCCATTGGCTAGTTAAGGAAGCATTGAAACAAAGCATCTTAGATTTGTGAAAATTTATTTTGAAGCCTGAAAATTTGCCAAAAAAGGTGAGGTTAGAAAGAGCTGAAAGAGAAAGATCTGGTTCTACAAGGAAGAGGAGAATATCATCAGCATATAGATTTATTTTGTGCTCCTGATGATGGATGACGGATGACGGGGCCTCTAATCTTAGTATGGTGTCTAATTGCTTCAGCCAGTGGTTCTATTGCAATAGCAAAGAGGATAGGTGATAGGGGACAACCTTGTTTTGTGCCACACCGCAATGGTATAGGGTTGGAATCTTTCTTTTGATGTTAACTACAGCTTTTGACTGTGCATATGTGTTTTTAAGGAAATCAGTGAAGGTGTCCCCAAAATTCATTTCCTCTAATACCTTAAAAAGATATTGCCATTCCACTCTGTCGAAAGCCTTTAGAGCATCCAATCAGAGCATCGCCAAGGGGATATGAGATTCAGTAGAATAGTGTATGATGTTAACTGCTCTTCGAATAGCACCTGCAAGCTTACGGCCAGGCATGAATCCTGTCTGATCAGTATTTATGTATTCAGTGATAAAAGAGCTCAGTCGATTAACCATAATGGAAGACAACAACATCTTGATTAATGAGGGCAGTTAGTCTAAATGCTTGAACTGATGGAATCTCTTCAGTTGTCTTGGGAATGGGTGTGATACGAGAGGTTCTCCAACTTCTAGGTGGGGAGTGGTTTACCTAATAATTCATTAAATAAGTGTGTTATATGAGGGGTCAACTCTGTTATCAAGAGCTTGTAAAATTCCCCTGAGAAACCATCCGGACCTCGTGATTTCCCGGAATTCAGTTTTTGGATGGCTATTTTAACCTCAGATTCCTCAATTGGTCTATTTAAAGCTGCTTTATGTTGTTCACTCAATTTCTTAAATTTGAATGTTTGAGCAAGATCATCTATATTAAGATCTGATGGTAATTCAGATGAATATAGATTAGTATAGAACTTTTCAAATTCTGAGGAAATAAATTTTGGCTGTGATGTAATAGTATTATTCCTTGTAGTGACACTTGCAATCCATCTTTTTTCTGCTTTCCTTTTCACTAATCTGGATAGTAACTTGGAATTTTTATTGTTATGTTCATAATAATATGCCTTAGTGTACATGAGCTATGTTTGGATTTTCCTCATGTCTAATTCTTCCAGTTCAGCTTTTTTCTTCAATAAGGTCTTAAAGGTGGACATGTCGGATGTGGATTTGTGAGCATGGGTTAAATGAGCTATCTCTGACATAAGGACCGTTCTTTTATGTTCTCTAATTTTTTCTGTTTTGCTCCTTCTTGCATGAGATGTCCTCTAAGGACTGCTTTCAAAGTATTCCACAGAAGGGCTTCAGACATATTTTTGGTCCTATTCTCTTGATAAAAAGAATTGCGCTATGAAGTTGAGATTTAAACTGGTCATTTAAAAGAAGTGCTGAGTTAAATCTCCAGATTTTGGAGGGTGGAGATTCAGTATTACTAATCCAATCTAGAATTAGAGGAGAATGATCAGAGTATAGCATTGGTTCAATGGAAACATTTTGTATGAAGGGAAGAAATGATTTATAGACAAAGAAGTGATCAATCCATGAATAGGAGTTATGAACTGAGGAATAAAATGTGTAATCTTTGTCAGTTGGGTGGATAGTTCTCCATGGATCCAATAGACCCTTATCTGTTACTATCTTGGTTAACCTGGTAAACTGGGATAATTTATCCTTCTCAGAGGGAGCTGACCTATCTAAAGATGGACTGAGAACTGAATTTGAATCGCCCCCCAGAATGACGTCACCCACTTGCATATCAACTAATACTTGAAGAAACGAAGACATGAATGTATCAGGGTCAAGGTTAGGAGCATAGAAGGTGGCCAGGGTGACTGGGCAGCCAAGAAGAGAGCCTTGTAATATTATGTATCGTCCTTCTAAGTCTTTTTTTATAGTATTAAGACAGAAGTCTAAACCCTTGCTGAATATTATGGCCACTCCTTTGCTTCTACCTGTATCTCCTGCTACATATTGCTCTCCTAGTTCAGCAACCGGGAGAGCAGGTTGAGATCCTCTATTATGGGTTTCCTGAAGAAAAAGGACATCTGGACGTAAAGGTTTCAACTGTTTCCAAATTTTGGCTCTTTTAAGATAAAGACTCAGCCCTTTTACATTATAAGAAATTATATGAATGGAAGTCTTATAAGATGGATGATTTCCTTTAGAGCTTCTCATCTGCGATGTGTTAGAGGGCAACCCAATAGGCAAGGAGATGCTTGGTTGTAGACATCCAGGGGAGGGTAAATCCAAGGCACGACCAGATCTGAGGGGTGGTATACTACAGCTAGATGTTTACTCAGTAGTTGTCTGTCAACTGTCGAATGTAATCAAGTCACTAACGCCTCCAGCGTCTGGTTGAACACATCCATTTACAGACGGCTTTATTCTAGATTCTAGGAGGTTACTTGAATATAATTCTTGAGTTGGGCCAGATAGAACTAATGTTGGATTGCTGAAAAACAGCGGGTTTATTTCAGCTTCTACAACTTGCATTCTGGGAAGGGACGAGCTTGGTTTTTCTGTACGGACTGAGACAGTGTAGTCTGGAGCCGTTTTCGATGTATGCTCTGTGGAGTTAACTGTCTCTGATAGAGCATTATTCGCTTGATAATTGACTTTTAAGTGGTTCTGGGTCTGGAATTAGCAGTTTAGCTGGATTTGGTATTATTTGGCACAGCCTCTTCCATATGCTAATTTGAGTGTTTTGAGGTAGCTTTGAAAAATTTCCAACAATAAATTCCTCAGTGTTAAGGTCCTCCTTTTTTTGGGCTTGGGGCACAGGTCTTAATTTGTCCAATTTAGCCCTTGAGTTGGTTCTGTTGCATAAGTGGGGAGATGGTAGCAAATTCTCCTTCACTGGGAGTAAAGGTTTAATAGATAGATTTTTAAAGAGATGGGCTAGAAAGATGCCAAAAGTTTTAAGGTATAGTGTGTCCCTCATCATACGGTTTGGGAGGAATGAGTTATTAAAATTAAGTAAATACCTTGAATAATATACAGATGAAAAAAGGAGTTCCACTGAAGATAAATTTGAAGATCTTATCTTGAAAATCTGCTTAAGATGTTTATTGGCTCTAGGGACTGAATTCCATTTAGGGCACTGCCCGTTGAAGGGGTAGACATCTATTACCACTTTGGAGGGTTGTAAAGATAGGCAATAGTCCTTCCCCTGAACTGTTGAGTTATTTCGATCTTTAAGGTGCTGCACAGCTTCATGTTGATCTTTCCCTGATTGGGGGCTGGTGCCGGGATCAGAGTCAGCAGGAATAGGCATCAGGCGGTTAGGGGTTAATTGTCTCTGTGAAAGCATTGAGATCAATTGAGTCACAGTGCTTAAAACCTCCGTTAATTTGGAGCTGATAAGTTGTAAAGTCTGAGCTGTTAACACACATTGTTCAGCCAGTAGTTTAGTGTAGGAGACACATGATTGATCCTTTTCAGCTGAGGCTGCAGCTATGTCTCCCAGAGCCTCATCTCCTAACATGCTGAGCCCATTATCCTCACTACTCTTTTCCTCCCCCAAAGGAGCAAATCTATTTACTGTAGTTACCTCAGACACTGGGGAGGACTGTGAAGCAGCAAATTCTTCTATCTTGCTTTGTTTAAGGTTGCTTGTACCTTGCGGAGACAAAACTTTTTTCCTCCTTTTATTTGAATTAGAGCCAAGTTGGTTATCAAGTAGGATAGGCGAAACAGCTCTTTTCTTCCTTTTGGTCATAACTGAGTCTGAATGTATTGATAAACAGCTATACTAATTCACCCCCTTGAAGTCAGTTGTCAGCTAATGCATTAGTGAGGAGGAAAAACCTTGTAAGTTCTTAAACAGCTTTATCTCAAATGCATGATATTGCTGCTTCTAGTTTGTCCCCTCTGTTCAGTTGAGCAAGGAGTAGAAGCCAAACTAAGCCAAACAGAGCTCCTTCTGTAGTTGTATACAGAATACTCAAGGCAGCAATTAAGGCTATTGAAACTCCAAAAAACAAGTCTAAAAAAGAGTAAACTCAGTACATATGGCAGTGTACAAATGTTAGTACTAGGTGCCTAATGTTGCCAGTAATTAAAAAATTAAGAAAAAAATTGAGAAGTTAAAAAGTTAAAGATAACCTGGTCATAAAAATCGAATAAATAGCATAAAAATAGCAGAGAATCAAACAGACCTCGGAGCTCCATGGATTGCTGCCTCTTCTCCAGCCTCTCAGGTCCTCGGGATTAGCAAAATAATAATTCAGAATCAACTAAAGGGAATAATAGCAACAAGTAGATCCATGGACATGAGATATGTGTGCATGCAGTGTGAGTCAGAAAAAGGCAAGGCTTACCAAGCATTTAGGACACACACCAGTAAGAGCTGCAGTTTTTCCAGCCCATTTCAGGTTTATCTTGCTGGAGGGAAGTTTTCCTGTCAACTGGGCTTCACTAGGAGAAAAGGGCAGAGCTGGTCTGTGGGAACATTTTCCTTGGTTTAGATAACAATTTCCCTTAGCAGACCTTATTAAGCTCTCTGAACATAGACAGTTGTCAGGCCTCCTTACAGACCTCTTCTTTAACTCATGTCCAGTCTCTGTTGGATGCTTCCTGTGTATGCACCCCAGCATAAGGGAGACCAGGTGGTGGCTCACCCTCCCACCAAGATTGGAGTGAGATGCAGTGACACCCCTTCCACTCTCACAGACACATGAAATCATTAGACAAAATTGGACCAAGATTCCTTGGCAAGTGGGCCTGATGAAGAATGTACTAAGGCCAACTGCCTGAAATGGGAAGAAACAACTTTAGATTAAGTCTTCTGTTTGTAAGAGTGTTTGCAGTCAAGGCCTTGCCTGCTGCTACAGAGAAAGCCCCAGTGGGCAAAGCCAAGAGTGAGTGATTCGACCAGGTCTCTGTGATAAAAGCCAGGGTGACATATTCATTCAGGATCAAATCATCAATTTGGAACTCTCTAGCAGCCTTTTTAACTAAAGAGGACTACTGGCAAGGCTTGTCAAGCTCTTTGAATGGGAAGACGGTTTAAAGTCACCCAACCTGCCATTTCTCTTTTCTGTACTCCCTTGGCTGCGTACGACTGCAGTAGCTGCTCCTGAGTCCCATTGTCTCCCCTGCCCCTTTAAACCAAACCATTCCAAAATGGTGAACACTTTCTTCACAAAAGAAGCTTCACAACTGATCCAAGGCAAGCATTAAGAAGCAGGTAAAAACTAAAAAAAAGCCCACTAAAAAAAGCAGGACAGGTATTTGACCTTGTGACACCCCCAGAAGTGTCTTCCCGACATCAGCCCCTTTTGGGGTCACCTCCTTCAGCCTGTACAAGTTCCAGTGATATCTCCCAGCCTAAACAGTTGACACAGTTCCGCTGGGGGACCTGCTAGAATTTATGCACTCAGAGTTTAGTCTTGCTAGCTTGGGTCCTTCTTCAAAAAGAAATGTTGGTGCAAACAAGAAAAGATTTCACAACCTGGTGAGTTTTCTTCTGATATTTGCAGCTGTAAGGAATGGAAGGAATATTCTGTTGGGAGTGGCAACCTTCGCATGCTTAATTAACTGGCTAGTTAGTTTGCCTGTCTATTGTAGGCATGGAGGGGACTGCCTGCAGTAAACTTCCTGTTGTTTGGTCAACACCCACTTCCCCTTGCATGTTCTCTTCCTCTTTTGTCTTCACCTTTTGCCTTGAAAGCATGCTCTGAGATCTCCTAACAGGCATTATTTTCAGCAAGCATGTGACTGCTTAATTTCATTTTACCTTGACACACCATACTTACACTGGAGCTCTCACCATGCGGTTCAGAACTCTGGTTGAGCACTCTATGGCAGTGATTCTTGTACCCTTTTTCTACTTTGTATTGTCTCTGTACCGTGTTTTACTTTGTATTGTGCTTTGGAGTTTTTAATTAAAAAAAATTCATTTTGCCTTTCTTCAAGAATTAAACCTGTGTAGACTATGCACAAGATTTTGTGAGTAAACTTTTCATACTTTTTAACCAAACTGTTTGTGTTTATTTTGATTAAGTGTGTCTGGGGTGGAGATGATAAAGTGGGACTGGTAATTTGTTCGATTTCTGTTTGTGCATTACAAAATACTCTGCTGATTGGGAGAGTTATTACTAGAAATCTCTCAATTCCCCAACATATTCAAGTGTTCAAGGGCAGGAGGTAAGGAAAAAAAGGGTTTGTTTGAATATCCAAAAACATCAGTGAAGAAAACAATCCTCAAGCACCAACCTCAGTTTTTTATCCTAATCCTTGAGTAGTCTCTCGTTTTCTGTTATCATGCAGCTAGCTGAGCACATTTTCTTTTTCCAACACTGAGTTTGGGGGCTTCTTCCTTTATCCCCAGTTAAAAGACATCATACTATCATAATCATGCCATTAATAATCAGAAGACTTTTGGAAGCAGAGGAGTGATGTCTACAAAAGCAGTCTGTGATGGCTGAAAGCAGAAGCACGCAGTTTGGTGTGTGTGCGCGCGTGCGTGTGCATGCATTATTTCATGAAAGCGCTGTAGCCCTGACACCCTTCTGTCTTCCCTGAGATGCAGAGGAGAAGGCTTAATCTTTGGGACTTCACCTAGAAGCACTAACATTGAGATAAAGGAAACCTAGGAAATTCTGAAAAGCTGAGCTGGCCTATGAAATGGAGAGTTGGGGTTGGTGGTAATATCAGAGCAGGTGAAAAAGGTAGCACTGCAAGCCAAGGTGCTGTGGAGTTTGGACAAGTGTCAGGAGGCTACAGTAGGCAGGCAGCTGCAGTAGATGAGCAAGTGAAACATTGGCCCACATCCATCTCTTTTTCACATGGTCGCCCCAAGGGAAATGCCTCACTTTGCCTAATGGTAGGGTTGTCCTGAGCATTGCTCATTGGTACCAGAAGGACAAATGGCCAGTGTGAAAAATAGCAAGGAGCTGGACATACTGAAGACCTCCTGTCCAGAGGAACTACATCCAAAACCTGCAGCTGGCCCCTTCCTCCATTCCCCGGACAAGGAAGAATCCGTGGCTGTGAGTCACTCACTATGGCATTGTGGATAAAACCTGGTCATGGCTAGAAGTGAAAAGTCTGCCCTAGGAGTTATCAAGCATCAATGATCAGGAGAGAATTAGAATATTAACCAGAAGGAAATCATATCTTTAAGGAGAGTGCATTCTCTTTCGCTTGCCTGATCAACAGCTCTTGCCCTTGTTCTCCCCCTCCCTCTCTAAGACTTAATAACAACTCTATAACAACTATTTACTAACAACATTTGCTCTAATGTCAGAATCTAACCGGATGAAAAGCTATTTCTTCCTACAAAAAGAATAGCTAGCTCTACCAAAAGTCAGACTGATTTCAAGACCTTTAACTCTCTCTCATACACATTAACTCCTAACTCCTTTCTCCTTCTCCTTACTTCCCACAAAGAGCCAGAGTCAATCAGGCTTCCAAAAAGGCAGCCAGCAGGGGACGTGTCACAATGGAGAGTGTGTCACCATGTCTCAGCACTCTGGCTCAAGAAGGGGCATTGACACTCCTCATGAATGCTTAGTATTTCAGGGCACATCATACACTCACTTCTCATTTATTACATATCTCCAATCTACCTCCTTTTCTGGTATGACCTAAATATTATACCTGTGCCAGGATAGATGGGAAGTGGGGAAAGAGAAAATCTAACTGGAAAAAAAAAAATCAATCTTTTTCTAATTGTTTTATGTTTTCATTGTTTCTAATGGTCCTGGTTCTAATGAAATGTTCAGCAAGGCAGATGACAATTTTGTTGGACTTTCTATTTCTGGCAGATTTTAACTTCCAACATATGTCACTCATTGTTATTACTATATACCAGATTAAGCCATATTACTATATTTCCAGAAACATAATTTCTCAAATGGGTCAAAATAAATGAGAAATGCCATAGCAGTGTGTATATAGTGGTGTAGCTCACTGAGAGTTTCAGAAATGAAGAGGAAGGGAATCAGCCTCTTACCTGTTGGAAGATGAGTGTAATTATGATTCTCTTCTACCATTGCTCTATGGTACCCCTCTGCCTCTCCTCACGAAAGATCTCTGAAAAACAACAGAATATCTGTTCCAAAGGTCTTCCTTTGTTGAGTCAAATGCCATCAAAAGCCTCAGGTTTGACCCTGGCTCCTGGCTGCCTCATTGCTGAACCTTTGACTGCTGTCTCTGAGGGATTTCTGGGGAGTGGTATTGCAAAAAGCTATCCTTTTGCCTCCCCTCTTCCCCAAACCTTCCTGTCCAGTGTCCACCTCCAGCACACAAATAGAGATCATAGAATCATAGAAATGTAGAGTTGTAAGAGACCACACGGGCCATCCAGTCCAACCCCCTGCTATGCAGTAACATCCTCAAAGCATTCCCGACAGATGGCCATCTATCCTCTGCTTAAAAACCTCCAAAGAAGGAGACTCCGCTACACTCCGAGGCAGCATATTCCACTGCCGGACAGCCCTGACTGTCAGGAAGTTCTTCCTGAGGTTCAGGTGGAATCTCCTTTCCTGCAGCTTGAATCCATTGCTCCTTGTCCTGGTCTCTGGAGCAGCAGAAAAGAAGCCCTCTCCTTCCTCTACATGGCATCCCTTCAAATATTTAAACATGACCATCATGTCCCCTCTTAACCTTCTCTTCTGCAGACTAAACATCCCCAGCTCTCTAAGTCTATCCTCATAGGGCATGGCTTCCAGGCCTCTCACCGTTTTGGTCGCCCTCCTCTGGACTTGCTCCAGCTTGACCTTGTCCTTCTTGAATTGGGGTGCCCAGAACTGGACACAGTATTCAAGATGAGAGGCTCAAACCATCCAGGCCCTACCTCCAAATTTTTTTTCTTCCTTTTTTAGTTTGGTTATTGTAGGTGAGGGAGGCCACTGAGCATGGCCAGTCCTTCTTAGGCTGGTCTTTATGTAACTGACTTTTTCTGTTACAACATGTCATTTCTAGTTATCTTTGGAATTTGCTAAACATGCACAAAGTATAATTCATTTGGCTGCAAATTTCATAGCTACTTCCCTATATTTTTTTTCTCCATGAAGAAAATTTGGTACTAGAAGGAAACAGAAATATCTCTACCTCCCCTTCAAGCAGGTATTGATACAATCTTTCATCTGATGCCCATGTTCCTTCTAGCACCAGAGGTTTTCCACTGTTTTCTTGTTCAGTCCTGAGTGAGAGAAAGAAAGAGATTTTGTTGCATCCCTTGGTGTTCTAGATCTTTCTGGCAGAGTGGACTGGGTTCCTTCGGGTTCCATTGGGTAAGAGAGTGAAGGTATCCAGTTTTCCAGCTTGCTTTCCTTTCTAGTGCAGGAGGAACTGGTGGAGGCAAACAAGGACCCTTCCTGGCTTTCTAGTTCATATCTAGTGGCACAAAATGATCTGGAGAGCATAATCAGCTACTAGTTGTCCCAGTCCAAGGAGTTCTTTCTTGCCTGGAAAGCAAGAAAACATGATAGGTCTCTGCTTTGTAGCTCTCTGTCAGATTCTCCCTTGACTTCAATGCCTCTCTATCTTCCACGTTCCTGGGGAGGATGGGCCCTTAGCAGGAGATCTTGAAACCTAAGCTATCCAAGTCAGGCCAGCATGTGGGGATACTCATACTTATGAGATGGCTGAAATGGGGAATCAAGACTAAATTACAGGCAATGGCCCTAGTTTGTTTCAGATGTAGTCCTGCCTATCCTTTGATGCCATCATCCAGCTCCCAGATACTCTCAAGAGGAACTCATCTTTCTCTTTCTTAGAGCACACAAGGATGTGGTGGAGACTGAGTCAAAATTAAGAGGACATTTCTGTGACTTGTTCTCTTCATTTCCTGGGTTTGGTCCAAATGTACCTGGCTGTGGTTGGCTGTGTTTTCCATACTGAAGACCCCATGAAGCGATAGGTGCAGTATGTGAGATTCCAGAACCCAACCACAGGAAGGCTGGAACGTTCTGGTGGGAGAAAAGGAGAAGGCAGTCCATTAGATGGAAGGAAGGAGGGTGGAAGCATCCTTCAGGCTGCTCAAGAGGATGTTGGAGTTACTCCCAATAGCAGTCTTGTTTGAAAAAAGCATGCAAGAAAATCTCATCATCCTTGTTTTTCAAGAACTTATATATTTCCACATAAGTTTCCACATTTCCTGACCTGCATTTCCAAACTTCTGGTAGATCCTGGTAGATGGGCCCTCACCAGGAGATCCCGAGAACTCAGGTCTTCAAGCCAGGCCAGCATGTTGTGGTACTCACCTCAAGGCCTATAAGATTGCTGGCGCAGCGAATCAAGGCAAGTGATTCCCCTGGCTTGTTCTTTGTGGCTGGCTGGCTGGCCTTAACCAAAAGTTTATGTGCTGTGGAAGGAAGCAAGCAAGCAAGCAAGCACCACCTTAGAACCTGTGCAGGAATCTTCATAAGGCTTTTGTGCTTCACCCAAGCCTTGTTTCAAAGCCCTGCATTCCCACAAAACTGTATCCCCTGCTTTTCTGTTGTTAAACAGATAAAATCATTTTTGAAAAAGGCTTTCCTAGTTGTAGGTTACAATCCTGTGATGTCCTTGGGTTCATTCTCTCATCTCTATGCTTGCATGAGCTTTCACTATTCTGGCCAAACGTGTGTCTGAGTGACAATTTTTTCCTGAGGGAGTCTCCTTTGAATTTTGAAGAACAAGCTGAGTGGCTGTTGTCGTTGGAACACTGACTTTCATCAGGAAGAGGAGATGGTCTATTGCTGGATCCTCCATCAGCAAGCCCTTCAAAAGAAGCTCCTGGCTGAGAGCCAAAGAGATGTTCAAGTCCTGAAAGGAAGGAAGAATGGGGAAGCATGAAGAAGTGTGACGACTGCAGCTGAAACCCTTTTAAGAGTCCCATCTAGAGGAGACCCATGGAATCAGTGGGAAATAGGTAAGTCAACACTTCCGTAATATTCATTCAAACAGTTACTCACTTAGGATGAGCAATTGCACTTAGGCCAGAGTGATCTTCCTTGCTGACAAAGGCTTCCTAAAAACAAACTGAAGATACATCCAGACTGATTGAAAAGTCCCAAGCTTTCTTCCTGTTCTTTCCGATTTTATATTGAGTGAAAAGAAACAGGCTATGATCATATTGGAGCTAAGAGAAAATATTCTGGAATAAACAAAATGTGTATGGATCTCCAAAATAAAATAAAAAAGAACAGGAACAAACCCTGGGATTTTCTGATCTTTGTAATCAGTGTGGATACACCCTGAGCTGTGATACTAAGATGTCTACACCAGCAGGAAACAATTCCTTGGACAGAAAAAGGAGAGGCTTATTGCTGTAGCTAATATTCCCCTTCTCCACCCCATACAACCTCTTTCTGCCTTTCCTGGAGGACATGCGTTGGCCTCCCAAAAAAAGGAGTATTCCTCTGAGAGGTGCATTAAAGGAGCTGGGTGACAGATGCTAAACCCAGGAAGGATTTGATCCAAATGTACCTGACCATGGGCAGCTCTGCTTTCTGTGCAGAGAACCTAGTGAAGAACTAAGTGCAGGATGTGAGATTTCAGCTCACAGTCAAAAGAAGGCTTGAACTAACTGGTGGCAGAAAAGGAAAAAGCTGTCTATTAGATGAAAGGAATGATGGGAGGACATCGTTCAGCCTTCTGCAAGAGGAGGTTATTAAGAGCAACCCCTGCCCCTGCACAGACTTCTGTTTGACAGAATTTTCCAGGGGAAATCTGATCATAATTTTTGAAGATGCCGGTCTTCAAGGCATATATGAGGCATGCATATGCATCTGGGCAAGTAGTAGGAAGTAGAGCACCTGGCCAGTTTCAGTAAGTTAACAGGTGGGGCCTCTGTGTCCATCCCTCCTTCACCTTTGCCATCTAAGGTGGATGTATTGTTCTGCCTAGTTGTACGATATGGCTTGACCACTACCCATTGGGACCAGAGACAGAGAGAGAACAATTGAATGGCAAAGTGTGGAAAGCAGCAGGGAGCGGGACCCACTGAGAGCTTTCTGTCCAATGAACATCGAGATCTGGAGCTCACCCTGTCCTCCACCTGCCAAGCAATGAATTAATTTTCCTCTATGAATTAGTAATGGCCTGGAAGATAGAATCTAGCCATGTGTGGTGAGGGGAGGGAGACTTCTCCCAGGGGTTCTTGAATGATCCCACATAGTGAGGGAACTGGAATTGAACTAGAAATCAGAAGGAAATACTACTCACATCTTTAAGGAGATTCCTCTCTGTTTCTCCCTAACCAGCTCTCCTTCAACTATTCTCATTGTTTAACTCCTTATTTGTCTCATCTCTATGTACCTCTAGAAGGATAGATGGGTGTTCTAGTTGCTACTCTGGAAAAATGCTTTTCCATACTCTTAAAGCAAGAAATGTAGACAGTTCTCAGTTTTTATTATTGAACTCAGCACTCAGTCTTCATCATGAGAATTATGTAGGCAATGGTATACATGTATCTCTTTAAATGCCAGAAGAAAAGATGTGTTTACACTGGGTTTTTTTCCCCATCATAGGTGTATTACACAGTACAGTACAGTACAGATTACAATACTCAATATTCTTTCTCTGTTCTCATATAGCCTTCTGAATAATAGTATGAATATAAGGCTTTCATTATTATTTTTTCAGACATTATTAGGCTGAGTTGTAACCTAGTTTTCAGATTGAGGAATGTAGACATTCCAGTCATTTTAGGATAGTCAGGCTTTTTATGGGAGTCTTTAGCACTCCATCTGCAAGAAGAAAGGTAATTTCTTTTGTAATCTTGGTGATTATTCTAAATATAAAATGTAACTTTGAAAGTTAAAATAGGTGTCGCATGAGAATTTTGTACTGGAAGCTACTCCCTAACTGTTATACAAAAAGCAAAAGCTGATTCAGAGGAAATGGAGCAAAAGAATCTTTAAAAGTATTTCCAGCACTGAAATTTTGTTATGCCAACAACAACTGCAAATTTAGTTTCCGGGCAGGGGTTGAAACTTAGTACAAGCTGAATAAAACCAATTACAATTTCTGATGAGCAACTCATATTACATCTAGCTTTGGAGCACCTGTATAAGACTTATACTGTCAGCTACAAAACAGGATTTCTCATCAAATGCTTCTACTCCCATGAACATGCAATGAATATACCCAAACATTCACATCCAAAAGGGGAAAACAAAAATCTGCACTGAACCACTCTGATCCTCTCACAAGCTCTTTCATTACTGATTTTCTGTTTCAGACCCTTTATTGTAATCTCAGAGATGCAGGAGCTACTTCTAGTTGGGGAAAACACTGCACATCTGCCAGAAAACCCCATGACAGGTTTGTCTTACAGTCAGCATAAGTCAGAGACAACTTGAGGGCATAAAACAGCACCAACAACAGCACTTTCACTACAACTGAACGTGTATGCTTTGCATCGTTGAAGAAAAATCTGGAAATAGATCTTCATTTTTATGTTAGGGAGGAAGATGAAGGATTACAATGCTGAGTTGTATCCAGATTCATATTTGTTGATCTGGAAGTCTCTTGCTGCATGAAGGCCATTTCCTCACTAGAGGCCATTAGCGCGATATACTGTTACAAAAGTCCATTTGTGCAGTACCATCAGGTTAGGAACGCTGCTTTCGTCACACTTCTGCCTTCAGTGATGAGTAGCTGTATTGCCACCGGTGTTCCTTCTGCACCACAGAATCCTTGGCCACTGTCTCTCTCCCCATCTTCACTCTGCCCCATTGTTACTACCGTGAACTGGCCTGGCCTTTGGTAACCTCTAGATATCATTTTGATATCATAATTTGGCCCTGCTCTGCCACCAGCCAAGTGTTTGTGAGGCCACCGAACAAGTGCGAAGCTAGGCATGGCTATTATCTGCTGAGTCATATTTGTTTACACCAAGGCAAGCCACAAACTGCCAGATCTGCTTTAGGGGACCTCCCGAAACAAACATCTTCATTATAAATGCGTATTAAAACAAAGAGACCTCTGCCCCGAGAGGGCACCCTGGCGAGCTGAGTGCTTAACTGCCAAGCTAGCCGCATCTACATACTGGCCATACTATTGTCAATTCATAACTCAATCATGTAAATTCTGACCTTTCGGAGACATTGTCTCCAACTCAAAACTCATTGTTTTTGCCCAAGACCAGACTAGCCTACAGTCATACCGTCCCTAAATAAAAAACTCCAGTTCCGAGAGCTCTTCGGAATGCTTGGCTCTCTCGCTGGACTTTCATCCCACCTTGCTGCCGCTTCTGCGAGCTCCCCTCGGCAGCCACGCTGAGTTTCCTTCTCTCCAGTTGGCTTCTACAGGACTGCGAGAAAGGTGACGTATCACCCATTCCCCTAAAACTCTTATTTCCTATTTCATATTTAGTAGTGAGGTTGTGTTTTCTTATTAATTTGCCTGCTTGCTAATAAATATTCTTGTTGCTATTTTTAATTGGTTGTCTGCTCACTGACCCGACGCTGTATACATTGGGTAAAAGATCCCCGCTAAGTTATCCTGCCTCTCGTTAGCCAAGAGAGTGCTCCAGCTAATTTCCCCATTTTTTGCTTGGTTGTTAGGTTGTTTGGGTGCCCCTCACAGGACCCCCAAGTCACAGGGTAACACCGCCACTCCTGATTGATTGGGGTTTGGTTTTGGTTTTCTTTGGAAGCTGTACTAAACACAGCAGTACACTATTGCATTTTCATGCTATAATGCCTAAAAATATATTTAAAAAATAAAAAGTTTTAACTCAAAGGAGAACTTTAAAATAAACATGGAGAGATTATAGATTTCAAAGTTGCCATAACATGAGAATCACTGAGGGAGGGGCAATCCGGGCATGCCTACAGCCTGCCCACTGCTGGATCCATGAGAACAGGGAGCACTATCAAGCACTATTACAGTTCCACACTGAGTTGGCTGATGGGACTGAAGCACTAATAGAAGCGCTTAATGGATTCTTTCTGGTTTCTGACATTTGGGGATGGGATAGCAGCTGGATAGCGATGACGTCGTGCGGTAGCATGGCTCCTGACCCAGGAACAACACGGTGCTATGGTGGCATAACAACGTCATGCGGAAATGGCCGAAGACTAAATATTTTTAGCCATACCCACTTTTGAGTGCAGCAGGGGATCATGGCTCCTCAAACAGCAGTATTTCATGCACAGAATAACTTAAGGGTATTTTTCCTGACTTATTCTCTGTATTTCTCAGATTTCCAGTTTTATAAAGCATTTTTTTCATGTATGGTGTATGACTTAGGGTGTGCATGTGCATGTGGAGAAATATGAAGCAATTGTGCTCTGACATTTCTAAAACCATGTACTGTTCTATGTTAAGGGTTCTGGATGGTGTGTGTGTGCAGTGTGCATGTTCCCATTACATATGTACCATAAAATACTATTGCAAACAATACACTAGTAAAGCAAAATCCACTTGAGTAAGAAAAAATGTTTTTTTAAAAACTCCAGACACTGATATACATTTGTAAACTGATGCATGTAATGTCATAAACAGCATGAGTAAACATTAAGATGCAAGAACAGGATATAAAAAATTCTTTTCACAACCCAAATACCTGGAAGTTCTGTTGGAGCACTGTACAATATACTGATACTTGCATGTCCCATCAAGGTAGGACTTTGGGGCAAAGGTTGCGTGCTTTTGTAATTGTTATGTGCCATCAAGTCGAGGCTGAATTATGGTGACACCCCCCCCCATCATAGGGTTTTCTGGGCCAGGTTTATTCAGAGCATGTTTGTATGGGGATTTACCACTGAACCCACCACTTTTCCACTTGGCTTATGAAGCTTTGTCTAAACCTCTACTGTCACCAAGTGTGAAAGCTTCCACAAATGCCACTGTTACTACAAAGCCTTTCCCTCGTCCCCACTTCTGCCAACAATATAAGGACCTCTTTCTGTCCTACTGCCATGGCCACCAACTAGAGAGACCTTGAGTGAGATATTATGCAATTTATATCTCCAGCAGGCACTGTTTGTTTTTATTTACTGATTGCAGCCACAGACACCTTGAATCCAAGCTTTCTAACATATAGTGTTCCTTGAGGTCAAAGGCATATAAATACGTATTATAGTAATATAATAATTGCCTATATCAACTGTCAGTCACCGACTTTATTCCAATTCCTGCAGACAGTCTACCAACCATCATTCACTCTCAAGATTACGGTGTCTCACTCCTCCTCCTCAGATCCTTATTTTATTACCTCTAATACACAATACATACATAACCAAACTACGTTAATATATATAGCAAATTAAACAATATTTTACATCAAAAGTCTATGACGTCACAGTTTGCCACTGCCTTTCTCTCACATTGAGAGACTGTGACTTGCCCAAGGATATCCAGCGGGTTTCCAGGTCTGAGCAGAGATTCAAAACCCTCTATCTCCCAGAATCCTAGGCCATTTCTGCACTACATTGTTATAGTGCTATTATTCCACTTTCAACATCCCATGGAATTCTGGGGTTTGCCGTTTAGGGAGGGGCATTTACAATTCTCAGCCAGAGAGCTCTTGGGCCTCAAGAAACTACAAACCCCAGAATTCCACAAGAGGTTGAAAGTGGAATAAGAGCACTACAGCAGTGTAGTGTGGAAATGGCCCTAGTCCAACACTCAAACAGACCACTAGACCATGTCTTTTAAATGCCCTATTCAGCAGAACGGTTTGGCCATCAAACACAGTAGGGTTGGTGTGACAGGCCTTTATTTCTCATCAGAATTGGTTTGGCAGTTCCACTCTAATAAAGTGTCCTGTTAATATCACTTAGCCATGACTTCACCCTTTTATCACAACCTTTGTACAATAGCTCCAGGATCTAAGTGTTCACTCCAAACTAAACAATCTATTTAAGGGTAACGTGTTCTCTTTATTATCAGTGACTTTAGATAACTCAGGTTGACTCAGTAGTTATAAAACAAATCGTAACATTTATTATAGTAACATTGGAAATAAAGTACAGTCATCCCTCCACATTCGCTAGGGTTAGGGGCACAGGACCCACATGAAAGTGAAAAAAACATTAATAACTCTAATTCCTCTCAAACCATATTTAACACACATAAAAAAGTATGATTCAACCCACTGTGGACTCCTTTGAGACATCAGGGTTCCTTCACAAGGCAGAAGTGGCTGGCCGGTGGGGCTTACTGCAACCTCCACTGCTGCCCCACACAATTTTTAATAGGGACTTAAAAGCCTCGTTCACAGTTTTTCAGTCTCCCGAGGCTTGCAGTCCCTATTAAAAATGGCATAGAAAGGCAGCAGAGGTGACAGCAATAATTTGTGAATAATCAAATCCACAAAAGTGAAACAAGCAAACGTGGAGCGCTGACTGTATCTTGTCAGGCATTCTGGAAGCCGTAGTGTAATAAGTAACTTTTCCAATCGCTCTCCATGTCCACTCATAGAGTTAAAATGCAGCAAATAGTAATCGTCATGTTAGAAGTATTACATTTAATAAAGTACAAAGTGAAATATTAGTGGTTGAGTGGATCCCTTGTTTGATTTTATTGTTCGGCACAAAGGCTGAATACAGACTGTTCCTAATACAGTGAAAATGGTTATGTAATGTGGAGACAGTTTGATGAATACCTCTATTGGCAGTGTTTATATAATCTGTTTGTCATAATGCAGAAGTTCCTGGCCTTGTGTTGATCTCTCTGTTTTGAGCACAACAGAGATGCTATTGGCATGCCTTTTATTCTCTATATCCCTTCAACTATTTGTGAGACAAAACTGTTGCAGGAATGTTGCATAAACATACAACACAGTGTGGTGCATTGACAAATACTAATAAGCCCCTGTGGGAAACTGAGAGAAAATCAAATGAATGTGTGCATGTTTGTTTCCTAGTGATACACACTAGGCCAATTTAAAATATAATTTTCATCCATGAACTGCATTATCTGGCTCATTCACATGATGCGTGACACCCGCTCCAACCCACTGCGCTGCAACTATTTCTCTCTCACTATACTATCCATCACCCCACATTACTTGGGAGGTGATTTTGCTTTCTCTGTGTTACCAAGTCATGCATGTTCTCATCTAGAATTACTGCAACTTTAGTGAACAAAACACATTCAGTTAAGGCATTGCCACTTATTTTATGGCATCTAATCAAGGGAGGAAGCAACATTAAAGTTATAGAACAAGGATGAGATGTACAGGATCCACAAGACTGATTTTTGTGGCCCACACAGACAATAAAAGCCCCCAACGTACGCCTGTTTTAGTATGGAAAATGCAGTGTTGCCATTCCTGAAAGCTCCTAGCAACTGCCCCAAGCCCACTCAGCCTATTAAAAAAATGAAACTAGAAAGAGACTGCAAGCCCCTTCCAGATGTGATATTTCCCCAAGGATTTTGGCATTTGGGGCCAAACTGCAGCACCTTCAAAGTCCCCAAAGGCTTGTGGCTTTTCCAGAGTTATTCGCTCCTGCTGTACAGCTCCTTCTTCAACTTACCTACTAAACTGATCTGTGTTCAGCACTGCAAGTATCTCCCATTGATCCTTCTGCTTGAACAATTGACTACCCCCTCTCTTCTCCTTCCCTTCCCTGCTCCACATCCTCCAAAATTTCACAGAAAAAAATTGGGACACATGTGGCCCAGCAACATCCTATAGCAGTCAAGATGACAAAAGTTACTAAAGAGGAAGAACAGAGAAGCTAAGAGAGGCTGGAGAAGTCTGCATTCTCCTGAACCTAATGAGAAGGTCAAAGTTCCTCCCTTTTCTTCCTCTTGCTAAACTTGAGTGCAAATCCCTTTTGAACATTGAGCTCAGTTTGCAGCAACTGAAGTAAGCTGAGGACAAGGCGGAAAGTGGGGGGAAGAAAAAGAAACTGGGACATTTTAAAAGCAGCGAAAGATTGGGATGACAAAGGATTAATCAGGACTGTCCCTGCCAAATCAGGACAGTTGGGAGGTATGCTGCTCTTTCCTCACATTGATTTTGATCCAGGCTCTCAATCTGCCTGCTTACAGGCAAGGTGGGTTGGGGTTGCTGCATCTCATCCAAGAGCTGTGGGGGTATGGGGAAAAGAAGAAAAGGAACAAAAAGGCAAAGATCAAGCAAGGCAATTCTGTCCCTTGGGCTAGCAAGATCAGGAAGACCAGCCATTTGAGCTGAATTGCTCTCAGCCGTGAGTGGGAGGAACCATTTCACTGGTGGAAATATTATTATTTTTAAGGCTACTTTTCACTGTGCGCTGACAAAACTGTGTGACTGAGGCCCTTTCCACACGTGGAGGGAGAAACGGGTAAAACGCGCAGAAACGGAGCTTACCAGAAGCCGGGTAAGTCCGTCGCCACGCGGAGCAGCGCGAGTTCGCTGCTCCACACTCTTGTGGCATCCCGTGGCATCCAAAATGGCAGCTTACGGCTGGCAGAGGCTCTCCACCAACCGGAGAAGCTTGCCAGCCGGAAGCCCACCCCCTGGCAGATCTGCAGGCACGCACTTGCAAATCTACATCGGCACTGCGACAGGGTGGAACGGGGCTGCACGCTCATGTTTTATAAAAACCACTTGATAAGTGGTTTTTAAAAAACACAGCGCCACCATTTCTGGTCGCTTCAGGGCAGTTTGAGGTGTAGAAACTCAAAATTATAAACGCCCTAGCGCAGTCTACGGTATAAACGACTTCCGTTAGAGGTCGCTCTACATCGTTTTAATTACCGTGTGTGGAAAGGGCCTGAGTCTTTTATTTTTAAACCTCATTCCTGCACTGTGCAA
Source organism: Iguana delicatissima (assembly GCA_948472985.1). Lineage (NCBI taxonomy): Eukaryota > Metazoa > Chordata > Lepidosauria > Squamata > Iguanidae > Iguana > Iguana delicatissima. The sequence continues at coordinate 29,085 of CAOKZL010003980.1, forward strand.
AAGTGTGCATGCAGTTCTAAGATTTTTTTTAAAAACAGCCTAAAATGGCTGCCTCACCTCCCTCTTCTCCAGCAGTTTCAGCATTACACTGTCCCACATCTCTTGGGATGTGTTTGTATAAACACAAACAATAAAACAGCAGTGTTGCAGTAACAACATATGTATTGGTGTGTGGCACCTGATTACATTACTAACACAATACGCACTCAATGTGCTATATTTTTTAGGTAATGTCCACAAAGTTCCCACTGCATTTGAGAAGAACATTTTTGCACAATGGTGCTCCAGGGGGAAAAAAGGATTCCAGTGTAAATCCTCCCATGTTTAACCACAGGAATTTTATTTATTTGTTTTACATACTGTCCCTTAACCAAGCTTCCAAAGCAGTCTACAAAAGCAAACTAAAATACGTAAATAAAATTCATTTAATCTCTTGAAACCATAATAAGAACAGTCTGGTATATGTGTTGTTTAGATTGGGCCCAAAGTAGAAAGAAAAATGTTAAAGGTTCTTGCAGATCCCCAATGTGGATCAGGTTCTTTGTGTTTACTCTAAAGCAAGGGTGGGCAAAGGGCAGTCCTGGACCTCATGCACCTCCCAAGGCTGTTTCTGCAATCTTTGGTCCTTCCAGATTCTTTCAGCAATTTTTTTTTCAAAGAAAAGAAGTATGAGTTGCCTCTTCTTGGAAGCTTTGAGAAGAGGTAATTTACCTTCTAAATAGGGAGGCTGCTGCATTGTTCAGCATCAAAAAACAAAAATTACCTATTTCTAAAAATTTGAAGTGGACTTCCAGTGCTTCTAGATTTGTTGTGAGTTAGGGGGCACTTTTGCCAGTCATTGTGGTAAAGAATCGAGGATCCACCTCCAAGTTTCCCAAACCTGACTCCTAGAAAATTAGTCTCTGGGTCCACCTCAGTTGCCCACTCCTTCTCTAGAGGAAGGAAGGAAGGCAGGCAACGTTGCAAGTTACGTTATGTAGCCTTAATCTAAGACTTTACAGCTTGAGCCGTTTCCGCACTAGACTATTATAGTGCTATTATTCCACTTTCAACATCCAATGGAATCCTAGGGTTTGTAGTTTAGGGAGGGGCCTCAAAAGGAGAACTAATGCTATGTACCAAAGACCATAATATATCTATGTGCTGTCATATCCTCAATTTGTACAAGAACTTGACCTCTATTTATAGAAACATACACAACAGATGTTAAAACTCTACAACACTCTCTCCTTAAAAAGGCATTGACCTCATAACACATTCTTCCCTTATTTTTATTTTTTTTAAGGTATCTTCTTCACATTTTGGAAGTGAGGAGTATGGAACAAATATCATGTAGTCTGAATCTAAAAAAAAGAAGTCCACAGGCTTAGAATATCTGAACTAAGCTTCAGAACCTTTGGGATTTTCAGGGATCCATTGTTTAGATTGAGAATATTTCTGAATCACACTAATCAAGACCCTGAACAGGAACACAGAAAAAGTCTTCTCTTTTCTTATCTGAATTGGTATTTAATTCATCTTGACTTCTAAATAATAATTGTGATAGTCTTTCTTAACTTTTTGCTACTGTGAGAGCTAGCATGGTGTAGTGGTTTGAGCACTGGACTACAGTTCTGGAGACCAAGGCCATTTCTGCACTAGCTTGTTATAGTGCTATGATTCCACTTTCAACATCCTGGGGAATCCTGGGGTTTGCAGGTTCGGGAGGGGCCTCCCGAAACTGCAAACCCCAAGATTCCATCAGATGTTGAAAGTGGAATCATAGCGCTATAACAAGCTAGTGCGGAAATGGCCCAAGGTTCAAATCCCTATGGCACACTCGCTTTGAATAAACCTTACCAAGAAAACCCCATGATAGGTTAGCATTAAGATCACCATAAGTTGGAAATGACTCAAAGGCACATAATAACAACAAAACTTTAAATTATATTAACATATGCAGGAAAGAAATGAAAAGAAACATAGAAGTTTGTTAATAGGCCATATACCACCATGCTTTGATATAGTTTAATTGGCAAAATATTATTTAATTGACATACATATAAATTATATACTGCTATGGCTGCGTGGCCTTGCTGGCTAAGAGGAAAAGCTGGCCAAACATGTGCATTGCAAAACCAGGTCAGTAAGACTTCAAGGCATAGCCAGGTCATAGTCAGGAAATCACCAGGAAACTCTAGCAATAATAAACTTACAGTCAGCCTTCAACGACTCTCGAGACGATAGTATCTGCTATAGCATCTGCAATGTTCCCACAGGATGGCTGATTTTCTTAGTCCCTCTTCCTCTGACTAACAAGCTTCCCTTTTGTCCCCGACCTCCCCAGCAATAAAGGAGCTATCAAGACCCCCCATGAGCCTTTTGTCACCAAATGCTAAGACCAAATGCTAGTTCAACCTGGACCCCACTGCCCACTCTCCAGACTCCATTGTTTTCTCTGTCAGAGAACCATTAAGACCTTAGCCCTCCAGGCAAAAATAGAGCATTTAACCCCAGTTTTTTAGCCAGCCAAGTCACAGAGCACGGGTTGCTGGTCATCATTCTGCCACTCCAATTCCCTTTTGTATACTGTTCTTGGATGCCTAGTCTAAGGCACATCACTTTTTCGCTTTTCTGCTGAATTTGTAAATATCGCCCACATCAGACTATATTCTTGCTATCCAATCTTTTCCTCTCTTTTCCTTCAGTTAGCCTTGTGTGGTTGTGAGATTGCTTGGATTTTGCATGCTTGTGATTGATAATTTCCCCAATAAAACAAACGAGCTTGCTTTTGGATCTCTGGCTAGTTTTTCCCTGCATTACTACTGGTAGACATAGGCGTAAAAGATCTCAAAAGATTACCACTCTCTCGCAGGCCTCCCCTTTGAGCTAATATTCCCCACTTTTTCACAGACGCACTGGCATTGTGGGTGGACCCCGAATCACCCATATTTTGGAGTAACAGCTTAAATCAAGAGACAGTATTGGTCCATCTGCTTCACAGATGGGGAAGACGTGGCCCACCCGATGTTGCTGGATTGCAGCTCCCACTGTTGGCTATGACTGAGGGGATCTACAGCTCAACACCTGAAGGGCCACATATTCTCCAATCGTGCTCTGACTAAATATTGACTACACTGATTGCCACTACTTTTCCAGGATTACAGACAAAAGTCTTTCCCAAAACTATTGGGAGATGTTGGGGGCTGAATTTGAAGCCTTCCATATCCAAAGCATATGCTCCATTGTTGAATTACTACTTTTTCCCAAATAACGATTTCCTCCTACCCCTGAGAGCAATGGTTTCATTGCTTTTGAGAAGAAAAGAAAGCTACTCTAGAGAAAAGTTACTTGCAGAACAATACTCTCACTAGCACCTCCATTGAACTAAGGGCCTTATCACACTATACTGTTATAGTACTATTGTTCCATTTTAACTGCCATGGCAATATCACATGGAATCATGGGATTTGCAGTTTAGGGAGAGGCATTAGAATTCTCAGCCAGAGAGCTCTTTGGCCTCATCAAACCATAAACCCCAGAATTACAAAGGGTGCCGCCAGGGCAGTTAAAGTAGAATGATAGCACCATAACAGTGTAGTGAGAGAGGGACTTATGTCCTTGGGTATCAAAACAGAAGTGCTCTCTTCCATGTGATCTGAAACATGCTGTTCCCCGTGTATTAATTATATGTAACAATGTTGTTATAAGAAACAAGGTTATAGGCTAGGGAGATCTAAGGATGACAGGATTAAAAAAAAATGAATCGACACAGCCTTTTACAAGACTGCCCAGACATTTTGTTTCCCGAGCTAGAGCAGCAAATTATACCTTCTTCACAGTCAAGTTTTATAGCATTCAAGGCAAACTGAGTTATTTTGGCACAAGGGACAGGGCATGTCAATGTCTCTCTAGCAATAAAAATATAACAGGTTATATTCAGGCTTTGTTATAGTTAGAGTAGACTCATTGAAATCAATGGGATTTCAGTTGGTTTGGCTTCAGTGCAATAGTAATAAAATATGTTGCTTTTTTGTGAGAACCAGAGTCTTCTGCCAGAGGTAGTGTTACCAGGCTGTATACCCTCAAACTTTGATATGGTTTAATTGGCAAAATGTATTAGCCGATGTTAATATAAAACATGCTGTGCTATGGCTGTATGGCTGAGCTGAACAAGAGGAAAAGACTGGCTGAACTGAGAAAAACTGAAGAAAAGACTGGCTGCTGAGAATTAGATCAGAAGACACCTCTAGGCGTAGCCAGGCCATAGTCAGGAAACCACCAAGAAACTCCAGAGATAATAGGCTTGAGCTTAGCCTTAATGATTTGACCTTTTGGACAATAGCATCTGGGAGATTCTCCCAAGACTGCTGATTGTCTTCACTCCTCTACCTCTGACCAAGCAAACCTTTCCTTTGTCCTAAAACTGTCCAGTTAGCACCGAGCTATCAGGATGACCATTAGTCCTTTGTTGCCTAACACAAAGACCATTACCCCCATTCCAGACCTCATTGTCCACTCTGTCAACTCCGGTGTTTACTTGGCCAGAGAGCCATTAATACCTTTCCCCTCCAGGCAGAAATCATATATATAAACCCCTATTTTTGGCCAGTCAACTCACAGTACTCCAATTGCTGGTTACTATTCTGCTGTTCTGATTCCTGATTGCATACTGTCCTTAGACGCAAATCTAAACTACATCACTGCTTCTTTGCTGCTCTTCTAGAATGGTAAATATCACCCTCTATGCCCTGAAATCTTGCTATCCAAAACTTTCCTCCCTTTTCCTTCAGTTAGCCTTGTGTGATTGTGCGAATGCTTGGATCTTGTGTGTGTGATTAATTCCCCCAATAAATCCAATTAAGCTTACTTTTGGATTTCTGACTGGTTCTTCCCTGCAGAAGTACTGGTAAACAGAAGTGAAAAGATCTCAGTAGGTTAGCCCCATCTCACAGGCCTCCTTTATTGAGCTAATAATTCCCCACAGTTTTATGGAGGTACTGGCATTGCAGGTGGACCCTAAGACACCCACATTTGGGAGTAACAGAATCTACCTCATTTTGCCTGATGGCAGGGCTGCCCTTGTTTTGTAGAGCAGTAAACAGCAGAAATGTGTAACAAATACAACATTCTTCCATAGCAGCTTTGTAATTACAGGAGGTTCAGGGCAATATGAGCAAATATCTTGATATCAGTCATGGCAATAACACACACTGGGAGAAATAACCTCCAACAGCAGCATATGGGCAACATATTCTGCCAAAATAAGATAATAAATGAAGCCATTTGAGCATCAGAAAAAGATGCAGCCTTATTAGGTAGTCTGCACTTGCTCACTCAAAAATAGGATTGAATCCAGCAGCATAACTCTGTCGGTCCATAACTCAGTGCAGAGTAATATGACAGAATGAGGAAATGAGTCTATTTTTGGACTCTGCTGCCATCCACAAACAAAAGTAGACAGCTCTGCTTTAACAAGATGGTGAGGGACCCAGTAAACACCCTGGTAGGGAAAAATAATCTTTGGAAATGTAAAATCATTTATGAGTTACAGTTCTGCTTTGGCTATATATGATACAATAGTACAGCTTCAATTCAGTACATAAAGTCTATTAGATTGAGAACTGTATTTCACTTCACAGCACCAAAGGCCTGTAGTCTGAGCACTGTGGGATGAGAGATGGATGGATGTGCATACACACACGCACACTTGCTAGGACTATGGACTGCTAACGTTTCACAGACTAAATGCTTTCTGTGAAATCAACCATCTAATTGTATGCTTTGAGCTCCCCATAAAAAATAAAAATTTATATTCAGAATCAAATTTATCCATTTCTTGTACTTTTGCTAATTAATATATATAGTTGACAACTTTTTAACCAGCTTCTTCTTTCACCCATTTCACAACAATCTCTAGGGATTCTCCTCTTGATGTTATGAAACCGTTTTTCTCTCATTACAGCCACAAAAGTTGGCCAGGCCAGTATTTCTTTCTTTAATTGGCAGTACTAATATTGCAGAACAACATGGCTGAGATCCTGTATCCTCAATGATAACTATGATGGTCAAATTCCATTATTGTAGCTCCATCTGACAATGCCAACCCCCCAAAAGCCAAGCTTTTCAGCTGGGCTGCTCCACAACTGTAGAGTTTGGGATGTCATGTTTGGTTGTTTACAACCACAAATATGAATTCAAAAAACAGGATGCTTATCAGTATTTCCAAGGAATTCGCTATTCATAACAGAAGATGGCAACAGTTTGGAGGTCATCTCACATGGCTTTTCTCCTGAGAGTGTCCCCCACAAGATTGCTGCTGCTGTCACCACATTGTGTAGATGTAGCACCAAAGTTGCTATGTCTGCACAACAATTACATTACAACAGATAGTGCAGGAATATTTCTGTATTTTGTGCAATCTATTTTTGGTATGAGTTTGCTATCTGAATATATCACAGCCCTGAACAACATCAGTCTTGGACACTCTCTACTCAACAGCATTCCAGGGTATTATATCTGTGGGAACATGGCAGAGCAAATTATTACTATTAAGAAATCCTGAGCATGCACTTTGTGTCTCTGTTGTGGGTAGATGTGAGTGCTTCTCTCTTAAATAAAAAAAGTGAGCTTCGCATTATGCGGTCACATCCAATTAGCTTCAATAGCTGTTTTGTGCCATGTTAAACAGGCTTCTTAATGCTAAGTCAATTTTTTTTTCTGTCTTTATTTGAGGATTTCAATCAGAAACAATTTTAGAAAGATTTAGTCTCTAATTCAAACTAACACACTGTTCTCCAGAACTTCTGGACTACATGTTCTATCATTCCGAATTGTTGGGCAGGCAGCCATTGGCTAATAGAAGCTATAGTCGAAAACACCTGGAAGGCACCTGGTGGAGGAAAGTATGGTAGGTCAAGCTGGACAAGATACAGCTCTTACATATGTTTTTGGGCTGCAAGTACAACTTCCACTGTTCCTTGACAAAGCTGGCAAGGGTTGATGGAAGCTGAAGCAGAACAACATCTAGAGAACCATATGTTTACCATCCTTGTTGTGCAGGAAGGTAAGACAGTTAAAAGGCCCATTTCTCAGAGGAAGGAGAGCGCCCAGAGAAAACTGTGAGGGAAAGGTTAATGTTGGTATAAGGCTTTTATTCTGAGCAGATAACTGTTGCATATATAAAGGCCTATCTCTAAAGACTAAGCCTACTTTAAAATGCCCCCCTTTCTTTTACCTGAGGCTTACAAACCATACAACCCTGAATTTTGGCATGTAAGAGGAAAAAACTAACAATATCTGTTAATCAGCTGGAGATCACGTGCCACTCCTATAAATGAACCATTTTTTATTCTTTTTGTCTCAAACCAGTCAGGAACTGTCTTCAAATGGGCCTCTCCTATACTGCCAAGTTTCAGATCAATCTGTCAAGCCACTGTCTGAGTATAAATCATAGAAGCTACAATCCCCAGCTCAGTTTTGGTTAGAATGATTCATTTTGCTCACATTTAACACAGAGCTAGTTCTGTGGCCCTGTAATTTGTAATGGTTAACTCAGCCCTGCATTACAAAAGGGGCAAGCCAACGTGACAAGAACAAACTGTATGTAATGTTAAACCAGCCACTTGGCAGGGAGTGTGGTGGTGGTGGTTTAAGCTAACCCCCTAAAAAACATTAGGCCTGTGGAGTGTAGGCAGAGAGGGACAGGGTGTAATCTTTGCTCCTAATGCCTCCCCCTCCAGCTGCTGTTTGAGAGGGGAGGTTATCTTGAAGTGTCAAGGAAAATTCCTCCCACCAAAAGAGCATTGTGAAGTGGGAGTAAAGGTTTAAATTCTTCTCCCCATGCTCCATGATCTTGATCTTTACTTTCCAATTGCAGGACATGCCCCCTTGAATACTTCCATTTAAAAGTGATAGCGCAACACAAAAGACGCTTCCGCATGAGACTGTTATAGTGCTATGATTCCACTTGCAACATCCTATCATAGCGCTATAACAGCCTAGTGCGGTAATGGCCAAAGAGACTTCTTCAGGGTCACCTGTAGTTTAGCCTTGAGAAATGCACTGTTTTATGTACGGGTAGAAAGTGTGGTATAGTGGTTTAAGCACTGGACTGCATCTATGGAGACCAGGGTACAATTCCCCACTTGGCCATGAAAACAAACTTAGACACATCACACACTTTCAGCTTCCGGAAAACCCCATGATAGATTCACTTTCCAGTCACTGTAAGTGAGAAATAACTTGAAGGTACATACCAACAACAAGAAAAAAACTACTTTTTGAACTATTGACTAAGCTTGGGGAAGTCACACTCTCTCAGTCCCAGAAAAAGGCAAAGGCAAATCCTCTCTGAACAAATTTTGTCAAGAAAACTTTGTGGTAGTTTTTCCTTAGGGTTGCCATAGGTCAGAAAATATTTGAAGGCACACAACAACAACAGTAGCGGCAGCAGCAAAGTCAGGATGTTCCATGCCGAGGGAATTCCTAAAAAGTAACTTTCTCAAGCTCTAGAACTGCAGTAAATAAGGGAAAGGCAGGTCAGCCTGTTATAAGAAAGAAACCCTTTTCTTTCATCCAAAGTTACAACACAGATGGAATCAGTAAACAGTGTTTCACGAAAGACTTCCTTTTTACTTCATGAAACTCTTGTGACATATCTTGTTAATATCAGTACCTGATGAAATAATACAGGAGCTTGGGAAAAGTTTCCAAATTTCATTGTCCTGGTCGCAAGCACTCTATTATTTTCTCACTAATTAAATTAATTTCAAACAATACCCACTGAAACAGGTTCAAAGAACAAGCTGTACAATTGCATTCCTCAAAGAACCTCTGCAATTATATCTTCACTTATTTTCTCTTTACAATCTCTCTTTTCATCTATTATCTCACGGCAATAAACACAAGCCATTATCCAGCTAGAAGAGTATGCATCTATTTGAGTGTAGCCTGAATCATCAGTAGAAAACAAACTTTTCCATCCACAATGCAAGGAGATCTCTACCTTGCCATGCAAGTGGGTGCCACACTGGATTTCCAGTCTGTATTCACTATTCAGTGTAACACAGGAAACTGCATGAAGAAAAATCAGATACTTCTTATGTCCATGAACATCCCACGTGCTAAGATTAGGAAATACAGTCCTGCTCTTTACTAATTCAGCCAAATAGAGAAGCTGAGTTCCTGTTCTAGAACACACATTCATACAAGCATGTCACTTTCTGCCATTTGCTCTTACGGCAGAAAGCCTTGCTGACCTCAGAAGTGTGGTGTACCCCCATGGCGAATTAGTAGACAAGTGGTGAAGCAGAAGCAGCAATAATTATCTCCAAACATTTGGTCAAGCCTACTGGCTGAGATTTATGCTCCACTAGTGGTGACACTCAGCCAGTGTTGGGTGTTAGTTTGAGCATGGGACTAGGAATTTGGAAGACTGGAGTTTGAATCCCTGCTTAGCCATGGAAACCCATTGGATGATCCTGAGCAAGGCACACTCTCAGCCCCAACAGGAGGCAATGGCAAACCTCCTTTGAATAAATCCTGCCCAGAAAACACTGTGATAGGATTTCCATAAGTCAGAAACAACTTGAATGCAAACAGTACTGGATCAGTATTGGATCTTAGTCTGAATTGGTTGGTGTCTCATCCTGTCTTTCAGACTCTAACCCAAAGATTTCTGCATTCTGACAATTCCCTGCAACAAATAGCAACTCGGTCTTTCTCCACTCTAGGCATAAACCAACAGCACAGTGGCAAATCACTGTCTCTATAATCATTTATTAACTTGCACCATTTCATCGGGTCATTGACTCTATTGAACCAAGAGAAAGTTAGCCTCAGACACTGAGTGAAAAGTTGTCCATTTCACTGTTAGAACACCTCCCTCTCCGAGGATGTTAGGAGGCAGAACAAAAACTGTAATTTTTCCTAAATGACAGATGAGAGCTTCCTTCTTGCTGGCTTAATAAGGCTAAGGTGACCAGGAAGATGCTCCATTCCTGATTTTGCTATTAGAGATAGAACAACAAATGATGTCCACCACCGGCAAGTGCCCAATACTCAAGGCTTACCATTGTATTTTGCCATATGGTTTTCCCAGGAAGTAAAAATAGAAAAGAACAATAATATACATTTGTTTAAATTAAATAGTTGAAAATTTGCTTCCCTGATATCCAATTGTCTGTCCTGATACCCAGTGAGATTGCTGCCTTATTCTAACTTTAGGGCCAGTTCATTTGGCTATTTGATACATGCTCTTTACCCCAAATGGATGAACTATTGTATCTCTGTGATGGAAAAGGGAAACAATAACAATGGTAGGACCAGCTATAGCAATAAGTTAACTCCACATCTTAGAATAGATTATGGCTCCTAGACTAATCAATTAATTGATCTTGTTCCAAGTTATTCAGTAAGGATTGCCAATGTTCCATCTGCCTGATATTCACCTCTAGCAGTGGGTTGCCACAGAATTGGGCATGGGAGTGGTAAGAAGAATTTGAGTGGGGAAGTCTATGGAATAGATTTGAACAAACCAGCTGTGACTTTGCAAGCACTAAGTGCAACACAATATGTGATGTGAGCCATAAAAATTTTCATAGCAACCTGTCTGTCAAATATGTGGCACAGACATGCCAAAGGCTGCATAGATAAATATTCTTACTTCTGTGTGGAGCATCTGTTAGTCTCATAGAAATTAAGAGAGGGAAAACTTCTTTTAGATCCAGAAAACATTTCTGCCAATGTCAGTTTTTGTGGTGTCTTTTTTGTTTTGTTTTGGTTTTTTGCCAGAAGGACCTATCAAGTGTTTGACCTTATCTCCCTTTAAAATTGCTTCTTCGGCTACTTGTTCCAGACAGCAAACTTTCTTTTCCTTGAGAAAATATTTTGATAATATTCCAACAAGAGGCACTCCTTTCCAAACATAATTCTACCGCTCTTTCAATACATCCTTTGATAGTGTTTATTTTTCTTGCTTCCAAAATTCATGACAATTTAAACACTGCTCAGGAGGTAGCAGCTACATTTATTTCTAGACAGCTGTAACATTTACAAAATGCCCACCGAACAATAAGGTTGTGTCAAAAAATGTGAGCTAAATCATAATTTTGATGGCTTTAGAGCTTGGAAAAGTTACTGTTTTTGGACTAAACTCCTAGAATTCCCTAGCCAGCCCAGCCAGTGGCCATGCTGGCTTGCTGATTCAGGGACCTGGAAACCCCAAAAGTAACTTTCCCAAGCTCTGTAGGTTTTTCTATAATGATCAGTGTTTGCTTCTTGTTTGCTCCAAAGAAGCTTGAGCTATGCCTCCCTAGAATTTTCCCAAGGACTTTTTCTACATGCCCACGATGGCTGAGGGATTTGAGGAGTTGTGATTCAGAGAAGTAACTTTCTCAAGCTCTGCACTTACCTGAATAGGTCCAGGATTGCCCTGGACTCCAAGGAGGAAACGGAAGCTTCTACTGCTCTTACTTAAGCTTGGAAATAAAGTTACATTGCTACCTGGAACTAGTTACTGAGGAGGGGGCAGAGAAAGGTATAAAGAAGTTACATTTCACATGTAGTGCAATGAGTAGGAATAAATTTACCTTACCTTCTAACATTTCACAGGTGAAAAATGGGACTGCTATCTTCCTTCCTCTCCCAGCACGCAGCTACCCTCAAAGCAGCCACCACTGGTGTTGCTGTTTTGGTTGCAGGCCTGTATCTGCTGCTGCCTCTGCCCTCATCTCCCTCACAAGCACTGGCTGTTGATCCTCCACCAGACAACTGTCCGGCTGAGGGAGAGGTGCAGGCCTGCACTGAAGCATCACCAGCTTGGATGGCTCCTCCTGAGGCAATATTGAAAGTCAACTGGGCCAGATGGAGGAAACAGCAGTGGTCACAGAGAAGATAAGGAGCAGTGGGCAACATGTCCCTCCACTGACCTAACTGAGGTTTCACTGACCATACCAAGTGGAGAGGGCAGCACCCTGCCAGGTGGAGTTTAGGGAGAGGCATTTAGAATTCTTAGCCCAGAGAGCTATAAACTACAAACCCCAGAATTCCACAGGATGTTGAAAGTGGAATAATAACATTATAACAGTGTAGTGCGGAGATGGCCATAGATAGCTTTAGCCAGATTTGTGGCTCCAGGCATGTGAAGATTCTAAGGCTGCTTCGACAGAAAGCTGTCAGTGTGAAATAACCATATTCATATTTTACACCAGTGGTTCTCAACCTGTGGGTCCCCAGATGTTTGTGGACTTCAGCTCCCAGAAGCCCCAGCCACTATGGTCAATGCTCAGGGCTTCTTGGAGCTGAAGTCCAAAAACATCTGGGGACCCACAGGTTGAGAACCACTATTTTACACAGTGTTATCAGCCCCTTTCCAATTCTCCCATGTTTTCCAGTATCTTTTCTTTAAAAAAAAAAACTTTGCACAGTGTTTCCTTCCTTCCTTCCGTCCTTCCTTCCGTCCTTCCTTCCGTCCGTCCTTCCGTCCTTCCTTCCGTCCTTCCTTCCTTCCTTCCTTCCTTCCTTCCTTCCTTCCTTCCTTCTGTCCTTCCTTCCTTCCTTCCTTCCTTCCTTCCTTCCTTTTTTTTAAGGTCAGGAGAAAAGAAAACAGTGCAATTTCCCCTGGAACAAAAACACTTAGTACTATTCCCCCATTTTTAAAAAGGCAGTTTGGTTGTGACATGGGCAAGACGTCAGGCATATGATCCTAGCTCAGCAACATTAACAATAGTTAGAGCTTGGTTAATATTTTGGCTGAGGTGTTGTTTTTTTCAGCCATTTGCTAGCACAGGTAGGGGAGGAGAAAAAACAAGACTGAAAACCAGGAAAGGGTGGAAGAACATTCAGAACATCTTAGGAAAGTGTTGCCCTCTCTACCGAAGAGGTGACTGAACATAGCTGGCTCTATCGTTAGGTATAATGAGGCACCTGCCATTAGATATCATGAAAGGAGGGAGAATTGTTACTTAATAGCCATGTTTGTATTTCTACTGACAGGTGAGGGGGGGACTTATGGGATTTTGTACCTCATGTACCAAAATCACTTGGCTGGCTTTGGGCATCACACATTTTGAATTGGGTAGGTAAGAGATGCCTTTGCTACTCCATGTCAGGCAGCATTTGTTTAAAAAAGTCTTCAATAGTAGCCACCACTTTGGACACATGAGGGGCAATTGTTGTAATGCAGAGCTTTCCAAACTTTTTGTGTTGGTGACACTTTTTTTGACATGCATCATTTCACGACAATAATTCAGTACCCAGAGGCATATCTAGGGTGGGAAAGGCAGCCCCCCTGATCCTGGCTCCCTGCCATCACCCTCACCAGGAAAGATCCCAGCGAGAGCAGGGGCAGGGAGAAAGGCAGCCCTCTCCCACCCGGTCCTTGCCCACTGCCATCATTCTTGCTGGGGAAAGGCCCCAATGAGAGTGACGGCAGTGGGCCATGCTCAGAGGGGGCGGTCTTTCTTGGCCGGGGAGGTGCCACACCAACACACTACAGGTGACACACTAATGTGTTGCAACACACCATTTGAAAAGCCCTGTTGTAATGGTTCTTGGTGACACAAGGGCATTAATGTCTCCCATTGGAAGGGAAACTTGATGTTATTTCTCAGAGATAGTCAGTCTCTGCAGCCATCAATCCAACTGTTCAGGAACCAGTCACTGAAGCCTCAGCTGTGAGAAGAACAAATGTCAATTAATTTATTGCAGTATCCATAAAGTCTCCTTTTTGAACAACAGACAAAAATCCAGGGATGCCAGAGTGGAAACTAGAGAGTGTTCCTGTACCTTTAATGGTTCTGTAGAAGAGAGGATTTCAGCAGATGTTGCTTGTTACTAGTTCTACAGAACCGTTAAAGGTACAGGCTCCTTCTCCAGTTTTCAGCTTGGCAACCCTAAAAATCTGAGTCAGGTGATCATGAGCATGTCTGAAGAAATTATTAACATCCAAAATGGTGTTCATAGCCATCAATTGGAGAATAACTGCATGAAATTTGGTGGTACTCAAATGTTCTTTGATTCAGAATATAAGGGTGGCATAGAGTGAATCAGAATGACAGTGGCTTTTAAAAGATATTTGCTCCATGAGGTATTGAGGTATTTATATTATTCAGCTGAAAGCAGCATTTTTTTTAAATATGTTAGCCAGCAATGGTTCACGTTGAGCTTGAAAACAGATCCATGAGCTGAGAGTTCTGCAGCAATATGAGGGAGATGCTAATGTTAATGCCTCACACGAAAGAAGAGAACGCTGTTGAAAGCACGCCCTGCCTGGATATTATTGGCTGTAGCTCCTCTTTCCTATCTGCTATTCTGATCTAAACAAATCCAAACTGACTCATGAGGTAAAAATTGTTAAAGCAGGAAGCAAAACAACATGCCTAGATAAGATTAGACTGAAATGTACAGCTTAGAAATAGCATGGCACGGCTTCCTTTAAGTAGAAGAATGCAAAAGAAGGGGGAAATGTCCTAATAAGAACCAAACATGGACACTCATGTAATCCAAGTTTTTTTGCAAAATTTGTTGCTCAGTATTTATCCATAAAGGACCTCTCCCTTACACCGCAGCCAGCAACAATTTCAGTTCAAATGATCCAAAATCATAAAAACCACAATATAAAATACAAAACACAACACCCCCAATATTAAATGTGCTTTTTAAGTAGAGTGTTAAGCATTATAGATCCAACTGTGTATCTGCACTACATAGTTATCACTGATACCTGCCTTAACTGTGACAATTTCCATTTTATGGAAATCCTGGGATTTGTAGTTTGGTGAGGTACCTAGAATTCTCTGCTTGAGAGTTCTAGTGCTGTGGGTTCAGGAGGATGCTTTAGAGTTGTCCAGTACCTCACCAAAGTACAAATTCAAAGAATTCCTAGAGTAGAACCATGACGGTTAAAGTGGTATCATACTTTTAATGACTGCATAGACATAACTGTAGTCACAAATAAAAATTATGGTTTCCATGCCTGAAGGGCATGCCAGGAAATAATTTTAACTGATGACTAAAAACACAAAAATGTATGCCATGTACAAGACTCTCTTTGAAAGGTATTAAAAGGCCATTTCCACACTAACTGTTATAGGCCATTTCTTCACTACACTGTTATAGTGCTACTATTCCACTTTTAACAACCTATGGAATCCTGGGGTTTGTAGTTTACTGAGGCCAAAGAGCTGTCTGGTTGAGAATTCTAAATATTCTTTCCTAAACTGCAAATCCCAATATTCCGTAGGATGTTGAAAGTGGAATAATAGCACTATAACAGTGTAGTGTGGAAATGGCCAAAAACTGCAGCTGGTGCAAATGGCTGTATACATCCTTTGCTAATAAGGGCCTCTCAAAAGGAGAAAATGACTCCGCTCATTTCTGAGTCACACTGGCTGCTGGTATTTCCAAGCCCGATGTAGTGTGCCTCTTACTATCTTCCAAGCTCAAAATGCTTTTGGTTTGATGATATCCAGAGGACTACCTGCCCCCATGATATCTTGCATACTCACTGAGGTCTGGTAGGGCAAGAGTGAGGCCTCTATGGCCCTCCTCTGGAGCCCCAAAATTTCCCCAGCCCTGAGGTAGGAACAGTCTGCAGTTCACTGACCCACCATCTGGATTGTACAGGTATACCTCAGTTAACAAAGTGGATGTGTTCCTGGGCTTTACTTGTTTAACAGACACTTTGGTACCAAAGGTAGAAATAACATGGAAAGAATAAGGACAGATTCCTAGACCATAAAAAAGAACAGCAGTTCAACAAGTTTCTGCAAACTTTTTATTCAAAACTAACATTACACATATATAACGTGAAACAACCAGGTCAGGTATTCCTTGTGTAAGTAAACGAAACCATTTTGAACCTTCCACAAAACACATGAAGGCTTCTTCCAAAATGCAGCCCAGGATGATTTTTTTTTTCCTTCTAACAGCTTCCACTTTTCTTAATGATTTCTATTTTGGTGGCAAAACTTAACAGATCTGTGGTTTTTCAACATGCCAGAATAGCTGGTAAGGCAGGCTAATCGGCATTCCCCCTTTCATTATGTTTTGCTCTTCACATAGGCTCAGTAAGTGATTCTGGAGGCAGCTGTTTACCTTGCCTCTTGTCCCTAAGCGCATACAGCTATGGTAGGATCACCTAGCATAGGGTCTCATACCTTCCCAGGTCAGGCTTTATTGCACTGTTTACTGCAAAACCCAGCACTGATAGTCTTGTCTGTCTCCAGCTCTCCTTCACCATCCCCCCAGTGCCAGTGCTGGGAAGAAAACAAAACAGAACAAAAAAACACAAAAGCTTCTTTGTCAGAGGTGTGCCTCTACTTACTGGTTAACAGAGAAAGGGCTTCCATGGTTGTGGCACCCAGACTTTTGTGCTCCCCCCACAGCAGTTTGGCATCTTTTTTCCAACTCTGATCATCTTTTTAAATCAGGCTTTCTACTTGGGACACCTGCTTCAGTCCATAACCTAGTGTTACCATGTCTGGTGCTGTTCTTTTCTTTTCCCTTTTTTTTTTTCTGTTTCTTTCCTCTACATGTGTATGGGGGAGAGGATAAATGCTTTTTGCATTTTAGTTATCTTCTAAACTGCTTTGAGAACATTAACTGAAAGGGTAATATTTTGGGGCATTTTAAAGCTGGCTTTCAGATCAAAAATCCCACTAAGTGGTTTACAAAAAAGAAAGAAAGAAAGAGAGAAAGAGAGAAAGAAAGAAAGAAAGAAAGAAAGAAAGAAAGAAAGAAAGAAAGAAAGAAAGAAAGAAAGAAAGAAAGAGTGAATTTGGATCTGTGCTGTTTTCTTCAACCATTAAAGTTGGAGTGGATTAAAATTACAGCCCCAGGAGGCTAGTGGTAGGAGAGGCACTGTGCTGTCCATTATCTCCTGTTGATGAAACTGGGTGGAATGGCTACAGTTGGGAGAATTTAAAAGACAGAGAGACTGAACAACTGCTATGCCAAGAGATGCTGCTTTTCCCTTCCACTCTTGGGAACAGGAATCACCACATGGTTAAGTTCTGCCCAATTTGTACAGGTTGCAGGTTCCTTTTTGTCCAAGGAGCTCAGATTGGCAAATTTGGTTTGCATCATCTTTCCGGGCATTGCTCTGAGACAACCCGCAGCTGAACTGTTACACCATGTGATTTGAGATTATTTGCTGAGGCCCCTCACAGGGTTTTGTTTTTCTTTTTTGATCTGGCAGCCCAATTTATCACAGGCTACTGGCTTATTGTTCATAGCACAAAGTTTCAGGGGTTTATTTATAACGAGCACTTGAAGCTCTCTGGGCATAGGGTGGATTAGGGTTGTTATTCAGTCAATTTTGCTGTTGGGAAAAATTAATGCTTTCCTAATCTGCTTCAGATCTATACTATTTGATTTAATCATGCAGTGTGAAAACAGCTGCAGACTATTTGCCTTAACTCTAGTGATACAGCTTACCTGCCAAATAGTAAATTATAGTATTCTGGGAAAAGGGATGGGAGGGGATCTAATGTCATGATTACACAGGATAAGAAGACAGGCTGAACATTTCAGAATCCAAACAAACTTTCTCAGTAATTGCTCAAAAAGCATAATGACAGAGGCTAGGGGCCCTTTCACACTACGCAATTATAACACTTCAATTCTCCTTTAAGTGCCATGGCTGCATCCTGTGGAATCCTGGGTCTTGTAGTTTGCGAAGACAAGTACTGCTCTCTGGCAGAGAATTGTAAATTCTCCAACCGAAATTAGAAGTCACAAGATTGCATAGGATGGAACCCTGGCAATTAAAGTGGAGTTGTAGTGCTACAAATGTGCAGCGTGAAAGGGCTCTGGATCTAAACTTGTAATTGAATTCCTCTCCTCCGCCCGTGTCAAATCTTCTGCTAAACATGTTCCATTAAAAACTTTCCATATTCACTCAAACTTCAAAATGCTGGAAAACTGCTGCCCTTAACCTCATTGCATTATCTGGGCAACGTGGCTATGATTAGTAGCCTATGCTGGAATTAGTTCCAGCTTCACGTTGGGAATGCATGGCTGTGTCAATAGCCCAGTGTTGGACTTAACTCCCAGATTTTACTGGAACAGACACAAGTAGTCTGGACAACTACAAGGCAATGTGACTGAAGCTACCACTCAATGTTACTAATACTAAACTGGGAAACAGTATCACTCACATAAGTAGAATAGAAGAGGAGAGGAGAGGAGAGGCAGTATAATGTAGTGTCTGATTCTCTGCTCGGCCATGAAAACTTAATGTACGATCTTGGGTGCATCACACACTCTCAGCCTCCAGAAAACCCCATGATAGGTTTGCCTTAGGGTCACCATATATCAGAAATGACATGAAGGCATACAACAACAAGAATAATGTAGTTGTCTGGGTCCCTGAGAGTCTTTTGGTCCAAAACTGATTACATTAAAAACTGTTTCTCTGATGGCTTAATTTCCTTATGTCAAAAGTGCTGTTGTTGTTTTAAAAAAAGACAAGCGGTGGTCATTGAATGCACCACCACGCCCTGATATCCAGAATGGCTACACAACACTTTAAAACTTCATTTTACTTACTTATGGACTGAATGATTATTGAAATTGCATAGCCTGTCCATCATCATACCCTCCAACATGCTACAGATCAAAACTGAGACATGTGTGACCAAGCAACATTAAAGTACGGTTAAGATGGCAAAAGTTATTACAGTCATCCCTCCACATTCACTAGGGTTAGGGGCACAGGACCCCCATGAACATGGAAAAACCATGAATAACTCTAGACCCTCCCAAACCATATTTAACACACAAAAAAGCATGATCACCATATTCAACCCACTGTGGATTCCTTTGAGGCATCAGGGTTCCTTCGCAAGCCAGAAGTGGGTGGCTAGTGGGGTTTACCACCACCTCCACTGCTGCCCCACACCACTTTTAATAGAGACTTACAAGTCTCGTTCACAGTTTCTCAGTCTCATGAGGCTTGCAGTCCCTCTTAAAAATTATATAGGGAGGTAGCAGAGGTGACAGCAAATAATCCATGAATAATCAAAACCACAAAAGTGAAACTCACAAACGTGGAGGGTTGACTTTAATAAGGAAAAACAAGCTAGTTAGACTGCAGCAGTTTCCCTTTGCCTAAGCCTCCTGGGAAGGATGAGATTCTTACCCTCCTCTCCTCCTCTTATGTTCAACCTACTTTTGCACTTTGAATTAATTTTGCAGCAATTGAGGCAAACTAAAGACAGAAGGAGAAAGTGGGGGAAAAAGAGAAACACGGATATTTTAAGGACAGCTGAAAAAGTTGAATGACAGAAGATTAATCAAGACTGTCCCTGCCAAATCAGGACAGTTGGAGGATATGCAACATTCTATGGGAGCTCCCAGAATAAAGAACAAAGCATAGTATTAAAACAAAGAAAAACAGTAATTATACTACAGTGATGAAGATAATCAAAAGCAGTTTCATTTCTAGTGGAGGAAAAATAAAGCTACTTAGTAACTTGATTTCTAGAATAAAACACTGAGAAACTAGTGTTTTAAATACTCATTATAAAAACCTGATTCATTTCAAAAGCTTTCATTGATTAAGGAGCAGGAATACCAAGTGACCCTGTCTGGATAGAGACTGAACTACTTCAGCTGTGATGCCACTACTGAAAAGGCCTTCTGTACATGGCTGCCTGCCTTACTAAATATGAGGGTCACTGCAATCACCAAGAGCAATGGCTTTCCCTTATCCTTACCTCAGCCACATATGTGAGCATTCCCACTTGTCCCACTATGTGTCTGCCAAATGTGGGAACCTCTTAGATGCTCAAGGTTCCTGCACAGGATATTATGCAACTTTTATGCCCCCCCTCCCCAATCTTCTCTGCTGCCACCACAGACACCATGTCTCAACCCAACCTTTATATATCTAGTATTCCCAGGGGCCAAAAGTGTATGATACAAAACCAGTTTTTTTAATAACAGAAGTTTAATCTAAGAAAACAGATGAATAATTTAATACATTTAAAACAAATATTTTGCTCACGCTCTTTTGCTAGCTGCCTCAGACTTTTATATGCCACTCATTAATTCCTAAACTTGACTAGCTGGCTCTGTCAACCCTAATCTCACACACTGATTCAATTCACCACAACTCTCTATTTACCTGTATCAACTGTCAATCACTGGCCTTATTCAAATCTCTTCAGCTATCCCACCAATCACCCCTCACTCCCAACATTCCATTCTCTCACCTTACCCCACCATCACTTTACTAATATCTAATACATAAAACGTAATATCTAATACATAAAACAACATTTTTCATGAGAAGTCAAATGATATCCTCCACAGAAGCTTAAGAGACATTTATTCTGACTATGACGTATATGTAGGCCTGGCCACGTTTGGAGACAGATGAACAAGGAACATTCATGTGGTCAAACATTCCTCAATCCCAGAGCATAGCATCTAGTAGGAAAAGTAAACACAAAAAGATAGCAATTACAGGAAGTCACTCAACCTGTGGGTCCCCAGATGTTTGTGGACTTCAGCTCCCAGAAGCCCCAGCCACTATGGTCAATGCTCAGGGCTTCTGGGAGCTGAAGTCCACAAACATCTGGGGACCCACAAGTTGAAAACCACAAAGAAGAGCATGCTACTAGGTGTGGCCTCCCCTGTCCCATGTCTTCTTTTTCCTCTTCTGGAAAAAAAAAAAACATCCATGATGAAATTCTGCCTTTCTTCTGTCATGTTAATTAATGTATAAGAGCTGCTGATATCTGACTTCCAATGGAAAAGGACAGAAAGCAAATTTGTAAAGTTCTAAAAGTTGGATAGGGTGGTTTTCTCTCCTTTCCTTCTCTTTCTTCTCCATTGGTACATTATTCAGTTGCAAACTGGGTCAGTCATAGTGAGTCTTTTACTCTGAAGCTAGGAAAGACTTTATTTTTGGATGTTGCCACAGCCTCTCAAAGTGACATCTGGCCTTTTTCTAAGACCCCTTCATAAAAGGAACCATCTCTATTTTTGATGTATCCCAGTGGTTCTTAACCTTTTCTTTACCAGGGACCTCTGTAAATATAAATTGTTGCCAGGGTCTCCCAAGACTTAACTCAAGATTTAAATATTTAAATTTAGAGTTAAATATTTACATATTTAAATTTAGAGTTAAATATTCAAATTAAGTAATAAACATTATTTCATTCATTCAAGACTTCTGGAGACGAGGATTCAAATCCCCACTCAGATACTCGCTGACCTTGAGCAAGTCATATTCTCTCAGCCTTAGAGAAAGGGAAAGGCAAACCTGTTCTGAACAAATCTTGCCCCCTTCCCCAAAATCCCCTGTGATAAGTTTATCTTAGGCTTGCCATAACTCAAAAGTGACTTGAAGGCACACAACAACAAAGTCCCACTGAGAGGGGAAGGCCCTTTCTGATAATCATTTCTCTCCTCTTTGAAAACGGATTTATGGCAGCCCTAAGGTGAACCTATAGTATGGGTTTTCTTGGCAAGATTTGTTGCCTTTGCCTTTCTCTGGGGCTGTGAGAATGTGATTTGCCTGAGGTCACCTGGAGGGTTTCATGGCCAAGTGAGGATTCAGACCTTGGTCTCCACAGTCATAGTTTGGGTGTGCGCACACCAATGAATAACAATTCCCCTCATAAGGATTCTTTAGGCTGAAGCTTATTAACATGTATGTGGGTCAGTAACATCACAGCATCATCCTACATGGGTGTGTGAGGCACAGCTCTCTGAGTAGGGAACACTTGGCCCTCCTGATATTTTGAACTATAACTCCCACAGTCTCTTATTATTGACCATGTTGTGTGGGGTTAATGAAAGATGAACTCCAAGACATCTAAAAGCATAAAGGCCCTTGACTTTACTCTTAGGCTAAACAAGACTAAGAGCCTCTCCAGACAAAAAAAAAAATCTCTGGACACCAGGGCTGAAATCCTTGCTCGGCTGTAGAAACCCACTGGGAGACCTTGGAAAAGTTGTACTCTCTAAGCCTCAGAGGGAGGCGAAAGCAAACCCCCCTCTAGAGTTTGGTTGGATGGTACAGACCTAGAGGACAGAGCTGAGGGATGCTGATTAGGTTTTCCAGGTGAAATAAGGGATGGGGCTCTTATACTTTTAACGGTTGTATAGAAGAGAGAATTTCCATCAGGTGTTGCTTGCTGATGTTCCCACCTGACGTTCCCTCTTTCTACATAACTGTTAAGGGTACAGGAGCCCTGTCTATTATTCCACCTGGACATCTTAGTGCTGCTAACTAAAATATGTGAGATTTAAAGTTGGGGGGCTTACTGTTTTGAGGGAGAAGGGCCCATATGGACCTTTTAAAAAAATAAGTGGATCCCGAAAGGCTCCCAAACACAGTGAAATGGCCAATAGCCCCTCCCTTGAAGCCAAGAGCACATTATTGTCCAGTTTGGGGAGAGCATTTAAAAATGACACCTCTTTTTTTTTTCCAGAAGGAGACTTATGGACCCTTGTGGGATCTCATAACAGCCTCCCCGGGTACATTGAAGCTAGAGCTAGAACATTCCAGATGACTTCCCAACAAAAGCCTGTTCTGTCATATTCTTTAACATCTGTCCAATCACTCATCTTCAGGGAAATTATTTTACAGGACAAAAGAAGAAAGCTTATTCCTAGGAAGCCCAGCAGGTGAGCTGCACAGTTGTAATGATTTCTTTGGCTAAAGATTATAAATTAGGACAAAGAAGAGCCTTGAGTTGGGGTGGGATGGATTGGTCTACAATACTATTTTAGCCTCCTTGAAGCAAAATAAGGAGGTGATCAATGTGGCAATAAAACTAAATAAATTTAGAATCCTCAGTTTCATCCCTGGGAAACTGATAGAGATGGCATACTAGCTACCACCGTGAGGCAAGAAAAGTTTATCACATTTCACAGAATCATTGGCCATTTCCATACTACACTGTTATAGTGCTATTATTCCACTTTCAACATCCTGTGAAATTCTTGGGTTTGTAGTTTACTGAGGTCAAAGAGCCCTCTGGCTGAGAATTCTAAATGTCCCTCCCTAAACTGCAAATCCCAGGGTTCCACAGGATATTAAAAGTGGAATAATAGCACTATAACAGTGTAGTGTGGAAATAGCCATAGAGTTTGAAGTGAGTGGAAGGGCCATCTAGCCATGCAAGAATCCTCAGCTATTGAATATCAGGAAGTTCTTCCCGTTGTTGAGATGGGTTCCCAATCTCTCTCTCTCTCAGTCCCTCTCTCTCTCTGTAGCAATTTGAATCAATTGGTTTGTGTTCTGCAGCAGAAAACAAACTTGTTCCATTGTCTTTATGACATCTCTTTATAAATTTAAAATTGGTTTTCATAGCACCTCTCAGCTTATCATGTTCTCAGAAGAAATTTAAATTTGTTAACTAAATCCCTTGTGATAGCGTATGTATTGATAGGTTTGCCAAAATGAAAGCAAAACGAAACTTTCCAGTAGGTTAACTGTTTAATTGTCAGATGATTTGTTGATAAGTGTAATAAAGGAATTTTTGAGAGAACTGGGCAAAAAAAAAGGTAACTTCTGCTCTTAGTTTTATTTGTAAGTGGTTTCTGATCTCCTGGGATTACAAAATATTCCCTTTGCATTCCATGAAAGCAGCTTTGCCTGTCCAGTCAGCTGGTATTCATAGTAATAGTATATACATTTAATTTATTTAAATCACTGCCTTTTAACACTATGTCATTATTCCACATCAGTGCCCCATGTTAGCATTGGGAACTGCAGGAGGGGCAATCTGGTTTGTCCTGAGCTGTGGGTTACTGTTCTCCAACCTTGGATTTGACTCAGCCGTACTCCTACCATCTTGAAAAGTCTGTATCCGTGATACATAATGCAGTTATGGTGAATTCATCTTTAGCACGTAATCTCTTCCTCTCCTCCTCCTCCTCCTCCTTCTTCAAGTTGTTTTGATTTATGACAACCCTAAGATGAACTTATAACAAGGTTTCAGAGGCACAAAAGGATGAACAGAGGAACTGACCCAGTCCTCTCCTCCATGTTGATCAGGTGATGAGTGGAATAACAGTATTTGACTGGAAAGATTGTTCCTTGATCAAGCAGTTTAACCTAAGCATGTATGTCGTCTTCCAGAGCTTAGAAATATTTTAGCACTATAGCCTTGAGAATGCCTCAGGATGCTAGTTGGTGGATTCTGAGATTTGTTGTTCATAACCAAGGAATGTCTCCTGGCCCAATGGCTGCCAAAGCCACCTTGAACAGCCAGCAGCTGAACTGGGCAAAGGAGGTCTGTTCAGTTGCCAAATGGGGCACAAGGAGGGTGATTTTTCCAGCCCCCTCCCACCAGCAGGTGAGGCTGCAACAAGGAATTGCAATAGGGGTCCTGCTGCCTTGCTCATGGGGGCGGGGGGTAATTGGAAACATCCTCCTCCTTCCACCGCCCCCCATCAGTAGTTGAACAGCATCCAATGCAGCTACTAGGAGGGCTTTTATATGGTCTTACAGTAAGAATATATAGTCTTACTGAATATAGAGCAGTTATGGATATGTAACTTTAGGTTATGAATCTATAACTACATACCAGAAAGCCAGTCCATGTTTCTAAGTTCTGTTGACTACTTATTGGAACATGATAAATATTAAGCTTTATAGCAGGGCTGGGAAACCTTGTGATTCTTCTGATATTTCTGGACTCCAACTCCCATCAGCTCCAGCCAACATAGACGATAGTCCGGAGTGACGAGCTGGAGGTTCCTCAAATCTGTTTTATGGCAACTACAATAATTTTTAGCAGAATTCCCATATTCTGATCATGCCTTCAAAGAAACCTCATTCAGGAGAAACACCTTTGCTTCAGCTTAATGCAGCTCCTCCCCACCGCAAAAAAACTTTTGCTTTCCCTGGGTGTGAATCTTGATAAAAAACCATTTTTATTAAACAATGATGCCAGTCAAAAGTCTCTCATTGTCAAATATACATACTGATGGAATAGGAATGTAGGATCTCCAGATTTGAGAACAGACAGAGAAAAACTAAAGGCTCAATGACTCAAAGTGTATAAATGCAGCCAGAAAGTGATTTCTTGCAAAGCTTTTACCTTGATCTTGTTTGAACTTGGACTATGATTCCAGCATGCACAGGTCTGCTGTGAATAGCCTACTATTGGTTATTCATGCATGATCAGTGGATGTTGACTTAGCACAGCTTTAATTGATTCTTATCGCCAGAGAAAGTTTCCCCCCTCCAAGCTACAGAGGAAGGAACTGGGAAGGGAGTGGGAGATAGATCATTAACTTCAATTGAACTGGGGAGAAATAGATGATTAGTTCTTCGTTCTTCAGTCACATAGTGCATACGCTTCCCACAGTACAAAAGGAGTGGGCGGGTGGAATTTGTAACTAGCGAGGATGATCAAATTAGGATATTTATCTTGAGGCATATTTGTAAAAGCACACTGCTTTTGGCTATTTTTTATGGATAACACTGTCTCTTGCTCCAGGAGTCATCTTTAAAAAAGGGAGGAGGGAGAGGCTTCCACACCCTTTAAAAATGCTTAGTTGTTTAAATGTATTATGTCTTGGGGTGTGGTGGTTTGAGCTTTGAAGTAAAAGACTCTGGAGACTAGGGTTTGATTCCCTGCTTAGCTGTGGAAACCCACTGGATTACCTTGGGCACATTAACACTCTCAGCCCCCAGAAAAACTCATGATAGGTTCTCCTTAGGGTTGCCATAAGTCAGAAGTGACTTGAAGGCACACAACAAATTACATATATCTCAAACCCTTTAATGGGCTTACACCTAGATATCTTAAAATAACCTCTTAACACACGCCCACCTGTTAGTTCCAGTCATCAGTAGAACTATGAGACTGAGAAGCTGGTTGTGAAATGAAGAAGAACCCATTCCTGGCTATTTTCCACTCATTACACATCAGTTTTGGAGTTTGATCAGCATTTGGTTGTTTGGTTTTTCCCAGCATCCCAGTTTCATCCCTGTAGCTTGCAGGCTTCCAATAGGGCTGTGCCCAGGACCCCAATTTGAGTCAGAGCCCAGTTCAGCAATACAGATCTGAGCCCAATTCATT
>CAOKZL010003981.1:0-55898 GCA_948472985.1 Iguana delicatissima
CGTTTCTATGGACATCGGGATGTCCTTCCAAGCTTGGGCAAGGTGACCCCCTCACCATATCCAGAAAGCTGGACACGCTCGGGTGTGGGTTCACCATGCTTAACCAACTTAGGATGCAACACGTTCAAGGCCGCACCAGAATCTACTAACAGGGTGGCAGGCATTTTTCCCCCTTGGTCCCTATGCCTGCCTTCACCCAGAACCTTCCCCATTTGTCTGGCCACAATGTTGCGGGGAAGCTTCCTGGACCGAGGGCGCCCTTATTCTTGAAAGTCCAAGGTCGGGTAGTATCCAGCCGGAGGAGGGCCATTCGTCACGGCCTGGACCAGCTGTTTACCACCTGCCGCAAGCTGCTTGTCCAGAGCTTCTAGAAGCTCCGATGTGGGCTGCTTGTCGAACTGGCTCATGTCCAGTCTGAATCGGCGGAGCATGCCCCAGATCTTGACTCTGTCCGAGGAGTACATCTGGGCCATGGAATCGTACCCACTAGACGTCTCTCTGGGAGAGCCAGACTCAGAGGGCTGTTTGGGGGCAATGGGCTGCTGCGGGGGATTCCCTGCCTTGCCTGGCTGGCTGCGGGTGTCCCTCCCTTGCCACTGCCTGTCTTGCCTGGGAGCGGGGCACGAGTTCCAATTCCCTCGCAGAACGGAATTCGGCGTGGACTTCCTGTACTGGGAGTGGGGCCCATAATTGTAGTAAGTCACCTCCGATATGGGTTCTCAATTCCCGGCATCTCTCTTCTGGGCCTTGATGGGGGGTCAGAGGGAGCCAGCCTCCCGTAACAGGTCTGTGACCTGATGGAGGTTGTTCCCAAAGTCCTCCCAAGATGTCGTGGCGAGATCCACCAGACCCAGGGCCATCTTTGTCTTGTGATTCAAGCCTCTGTACAACAGAATCTTGAATTCCACGTGGTCAAAGTTGTACCCGTGGGCAGTCAGGGGGACCTTCTCGGCCAGAGTGGCGAATAGCTGCTTCCACACCACGTAAGCCTCAGGGTTCTCACAAGGACCCTGCTGCTCCATGACGTAGAGCACACTCGCACTCTGTCCGGGCCAAAGGATCCTCACTACCTCTCGCATCCAGTCATGGGCCTTGAGCCTAACCAGGCCTCGAGCCACCACGGCCGATTCGAGGGTAGGAATTTCCGAGGGGGACATGCAAAGGAATTTCCGAGGGGGACATGCAAAATACGATCCCATGGCCCAGACGTACTCCTCGGACAGAGTCAAGATCTGGGGCATGCTCTGCCGATTCAGACTGGACATGAGCCAGTTCGACAAGCGGCCCACGTCGGAGCTTCTAGAAGCTCTGGACAAGCAGCTTGCGGCGGGTGGTAAACAGCAGGTCCAGCCGGTCCAGGCAACTGGGTCAGGTCCTGACCATTAGCTGTCAGGTGAGAATGCATCACCACGTTCAGCCACGTGGACTGATTCAATGGACCCAGTTGGTCCGTGATTGCCTTGGCTTCAGTGGCACACCAGGGGACCTTAGTCTCAGTGACCTGCGTCTCCTGAGTTTCTGCCCTGCCTGACAGTTTAAATGGCAACAATAATATGTATTAAACAGATAGCGAATATTAAGAAAACATCACCTCACAGCTAACTAAGAAGTAGGAAATAGAGTTTTGGGGGAATGGGTGATACGTCACCTATCTCGCAGTCCTGGAGGAGTCCAATTGAAGAGAAGGAAACTCAGCACAGCGGCTGAGGGGAGCTCGCAGAACGAAGCGACGGCAAGGATGGATAGCACTCCAGAGCGGTCCAAACGCAAGTCCAAAGAGCTCTCGGGGCTGGGCGTTTTTATTAGGGAAGGTATGACCATGGGCTAGTCTGGTCTTGGGTGAAAACAATGAGTTTTGGGCTGGAGACAATGTCTCTGAAAGGTCAGAATTTACATGATTGAGTTAAGGTCTGAATTGACAATAGTATGGCCGGTATGCAAATGCAGCTAGCTTGGGAGTTAAGCACTCAGCTTGCCAAGGTGTCCTCTCAGGGCAGACGGTCTCTTTGTTTTAATGAAGGTATTTGTTTCGGGAGGTCTCCTAAAGCTGATCTGGCAGTTTCTGGCTTGCTTAGGTGTAAACAGGAATGATTCAGCAGTTACTAGCCATGCCTAGTTTCGCACTTGTTCGGTGGCCTCACAAACATTTGGCTGGTGGCAGAGCAGGGCTGAATTATGATATCGAAATGATATCTAAAGGTTACCAAAGGCCAGGCCAGTTCATGGTGGTAACACTGGAACTCGGGAGCAATCCAAGGAAGCTCTCGGAACTGGGGGGTTTTATAGGGAAAGTATGACCGTAGGCTAGTCTGGACTTGGGAGAGAACAATGAGGTTTGAGCGTGAGACAATGTCTCCGAAAGGTCAGAATTTACCATGATTGAGTTAAGTTCGAATTGACAATAAAATGGCCAGTATGCAGATGCAGCTCACCTGGGCAGTTGAGCTTCTAGCTCGCCAGGGTGCCTGCTCGGGGCAGGGGGCTCTTTGTATTAGCGTGCATCCTTAATGAGGTGTTTGTCTACGGAGGTCTCCTAAAGCAAGATCTGGCTGATTCTGGCTTGCCTAGGTGGAGAATGGAATGTTTCAGCAATTAATAGCCATGCCTAGCTCCGTGCTTGTTCGGGGGCCTCACAAACACTTGGCTGAGGGTGGCAAAATGTGGCCGAATTGTGATATCAAAATGATATCTAGTATCTACCGAAGCCAGGCCAGTTCACGGTGTTAACAATACTCCTATTGATGCAGCCAAGAATTGCATTGGCTTTTTTGGCTGCCACATCACACTGCTGACTCATGTTCACCTTGTGGTCTATAATGTTTTAGTTTTTACCTTTAAAGCCTTGCGTGGTTTGGGCCCAGGTTACCTGTGGGATTACCTGCTTCCATATAACCTACCCTGTATATTTAGGTCCTCTTGGGGACATCTATGCTGGTCAACCAAAACTAGGCTGACAACTGTTACCCAGAAGACATTTCCTTTGGTCACCCCCAGATTGTGGAATGATCTGCTAGAGGAGGTTTGTAAGACTGATATGCTGTCTGTGTTTAAAATAACAGTTATGACCAAGCTCTTCCAGCAGGGCTATCCGGATGAGTTATGAATTTTAAAGTATTGATATTGATTGATTTTAATATCTATTCATTTTATAAGCTCTTTTAACTGGTCCTGCTGCTCCTGCTATTGTGGATAATGCTTTTGAGAGAATCAGTTCTTTGTAAGACAACCACTCCAGTGTGGAATCAGAAACAGAACTTAGTTATTACATATATTTCTGCATAGGTCCATAGCAGCTGGACGTGAGCAAGTACTAATTATTCATACACATCTATTTTATTGCTAATTTTACAAGTAATTACCACTAGCTTGATGAACTGAGACATTAGACTCATCTTTATGGAAACTGGTATCTGACTTGCCCAAAACTGTTTTTGAGAACCATATGCATTGAATTTCATACTTTTTATTAGGCTACTCTAAGAGAAGCCTAGAACCAAAATACTGTAGGTGCACCAGATCCTGTCTGATCTTGGAAGCTAAGCAGGATCCGCCATGGTCAGTACTTGGATGGAAGACTGCTAACACATACGGGGGGCTCTAGGCTATATTTCAGAAGAAGGAACTGGCCAAATCACCTCTTGAATATTCCTTGTCTAAGAAAACCCAGTGAAATTCATAGGATTGCCTTAAGCCAACAGGTACTTTGACATACACACACACACGGGGCAAGGCTATCTAGCTGGAGATCCTGCACTGAGCAGGGGGTTGGATTTGATAGCCCATGAGGTCCCTTCCAACTCTATGATCTTATGATTCTATTCTCAAAGTATACAACAGCATATTATACAACAGCAGTGTCAGAAATGACACAACTAAATGAGGTTTAAACCAAGTTAACAACACTGTTGCACATGTACTTTGTTTGCCTCAAGATAAACTTCTATACATCTAAAGTTCAAAAGGATGAGAAAATACTCAGCTCAGAGATGTCAAAACATGTAGCACTTTTTTCAGTTTGGAACCACTGAGACAGACTCTTACATCTCTGCACTGTGTTTGAAGTTGGTATTTTACGTTATGTGATAAACCAATGCTTTGTTCTTGGCTAGGAGCCCACAACTACTAAAGTTGCCAGGCTTAACTTGGATATCCTGTAAAAATATCTTTGACAGAGAAATATATTGCCTTAAAAACTGAATGTACCCAGTTCACTAATCTTGGGAAATGTGCTAAGAATTGGAAACATACATAAATGCTCAAATTTTGACTGAAGCAAACTTTCAGAAATCTCTAGGCCAAAATAAATCTAATATAAAAATGTCAAAATTTGTTTGTCTGTGTCAAACAAAGACCTCATATGATTGGCTGCAGGTGAGGACTTCATATGATTGGCTGTGTCAGGCAAAGACCTCATATGATTGGCTGCCTAAGGAGATTCTATGGAATCCTGATGTTTGCAGTTTAGAGAGAGGCCTTTAGAATTCTCAGCCAGAGAACTGTTGGGCCTGTCTTGAATAAGATAGTTCCTATGGAGACAAAGCCTAGCAGCAAGGAGGAGGGCAGTGTATTCCCTCAGGAACCCAACCTTTGTATGTTAATAACTCTGAATACAGATTGGATTGGGGAATATGGGGGAAAGTTATAGGTACTGGACAAGACAGTACCGGTTTGAGATCTCAAACCTTTCTAACAAGTATTACCTATGAGAAAATAAAATTCCAGCCAATGCCGGGTATATAGGTTAGTATGTAAATAAAAACACATACATACTATGAATATCTATGTTAATTTATGTTCAGGAGAATAGTTATATGTGTAACTAATTTAAAGGTTCTAAAACTTATCTCTGACGGACCCCATCTGATTGAAATTCCAGATCAGATCAAATTACAGAGCAAACCACATGAAGCACTAGAACACTGTGATCAGACCCAACTTGCAAGGGTCTGTGGTGCTTCACTGGCTAGTCTAAAGGTGCACACCTCCTTCCTTTGAGTGGATCAGGGAAGTGCTGCTAACCTGCCTCAGCCTGTTTTCCTGATCTCCCACACTGAGAAAGAAAAACAGTAAACAAGGCAAATCCTTCCGCCACCAATTCCCCTGCCCCGAGCACCTTCCCTTGCTCCACTTACATTCTGCATTCCCCAGGATTACAATACATGATGTAATAAGATGTAAAATTAGATGCTAAGTAACAGAGATCATACACAGACAGACACTAAATAATACAGAAAATAATACTGAAAAACACTAAAAATGTGCAACTACAAAAACTAAATGTTGACAACAGTAATAACTCCTCCAGCCTGTTAAGTATTATAAAAATGCAATTAAAAATGGAAAGATAAAACATACAGAACTGTTTTTAGTGTATTCAAGGCTGGCTATAATTAGGCTTTCCAAAACATGACAAAAACAGATTTGGACTGAGAAACCCACACATCCCAAATCTGAACTGGTATCCCCGACAGGATCAAAGTGCTGTCTCAGAAACATACAGTGCACATACATGTAGGATGTGAGGAATGAAAATTCATATTAAAACTGAAAGCTGTTCTATTTGAAGTGCTTGTTTTCATTTTTGTCCTTAAGTAAGTTTTTCCACAAGAGGTGGCATGGTGTAGTGGTTTGGATCTTGGAATATGACCCCAGAGACCAGGGTTGGATTACCCACTTGGCCTTGGAAACCCACTGGGTGACCTTGGGAATGTCACACCCTGCCAGCCTCAGAAAACCACATGATAGGTTCCCCTTAGGGGAGCCATAACTACCTGAAGGCGCTTCAAGGCACTACTTGCAACTACTTGAAGAGCCCATGAACACACAGGGTTCCAGTGTAATTCAGAAAATTCTGCAGTGTGTTCTCTCTGGTCTGTATCACCTCAAGTGCCAAGCAGCCTAGAAGTACTACTTCAGCTGTGCTTTGCAGGAAAAGATTTGGGGCAGTCTGTTTTTTAGAATGTGGTTGTCCAACATCATGTGGTTGCATCAACATCGCCAGACAACATTGATTCGATGGGGGACTATAGGGAAAAGTTACAGGTACTGGAATAGGCCAGGTGCTATGGGGATGAAGCCTAGCAGCAAGGAGGAGGACAATGTATTCCCTCAGGAACCCAAATTGTGTCTGTAAATAACTCTGAGCACAGCTTGGATTGGGGAATATGGGGAAAAAATTACAAGTACTGGAGAAGACAGTTTGGTGAGTTCTTAAGAGAAAAATAAAATCCCATAAAAGTTACAGGTACTGGACAACACAGTTTGGGGAATTAGAGACATCGGATGTGATTTCAACCACATCTAACTCAGAAAGTAAGGTAAGGTAATTCCTCAAGTATTTCTAACAAGTGTTATCTATGAGAAATAAAATCCCGGGCAATGCTGAGTAAATATGCTAGTATACTATATGAAGAATAGATTGGGTGATAAATTTCAGTCAGGATAGATGAACTAAAACTCTTGAGATGTACAGTTAAGCATGTGTGTGTGTATGTATATATATGTGTGTGTGTGTGTATAAAAAGGAAACTTCGTTTTGTTCAAAGTGAGGGATTTGTTTTGTTTTGATTTGGCTAAAACAACTGATGTCAGGAAATGCGGGAAGTGTAGAGACGGGGTCTAGAAGGTAAGTAGAAAGATAAATGTTTTCTTAATGGATCCTCTCCTACACACACACTTCTTTTTTTCTTTTTTCTCTCTCTTTTCTGTTTCCTTTTTTTCTGTCTTTTCCCTATGTTACAGATTTTCTCTCCTTTTTAATATGTTCCTTTCTTTGACTTGTTTTAGACAATTCTTTTTTCTTTTTCTCCCTGCTTCGTTATAGCATGTCTCTTTTCTTTCTGAAATCCTTATTTTCTTTGTATGTTGGTGATGGATCTATGTGTATGTTTAGATGTATGTGTACGGTTATATATATTTTATGCGGAAACTCAATAAAGAATTATTTCTAAAAAATTGTGCTGTCATTTTTTCCGTTTTATTGTTTATTTAGCTTCAGAAGAAATCCTCTTTTGTTCTTCAGCAGTAATTCTGATAAAATTTGACATGTTGCCCTTACTGAAATTTCCACATGTTTAGTATCACTGATCATGGGGGAAATTCATAATCACAGCTGAGGGAGTGTCAGCTCCCCAAGGTTTCCTGCGGGAGGCAACATCTGACAGTGGTCTACTCCTCTTGTAAACATAACTGTTATTTGCTTTACTGGCATGACATAGATCTTGTCTTTGTTTTACAACAAATCTAACTTACCATCCTTACAATAGCACTGCCAGTGGTGGTTGGATTACCTGCTACTGTGAGGCAACAGACCATGCTGATGGTAGCATTGCTGCTGGTAGGTCTCCCATGCAGAAAAGCTGAGAATCCAGATTCAATGTTCCAAAAGGCTACTGAGCAGCATCAATTGTGTGTGTGTGTGTGTGGTGTGAGAGAGAGAGAGAGAGAGAGAGAGAGACAGGCAGAGGATCTCTGAGAGACAATGACAGTGGCACCATAGCTAATACTTGTTAGTACTACTCAGAAGGAGGCACTAGTAAACCCTTTTTGAATCTCTTTTACCATGAAAAGCCTAAAATGAGATAATCCAAATTCAAACAAGAGATAGTACCAGAAGATGAGATTTCCAGGTTGGAATGCACGCAATGAGCAGGGGAGAAGTACGATTAGCATTGCAGCTAATGATGCAACTGGACTCAAGTTGAAAGGAATTCAGCCATTGATATGCTTAGAGGTGAAAGGGAAGTCTGAAGCTGCACAACACATATTATAGAAATATTGAATATAAGAAGCATGAATCAGGGAAGCTAGACATTATAAAACAAGAAATAGTACATATAAAGATTGCATTATTTGGGGTGAGCTAAAGTTGAAAGCAATGGGATATTTTGAGTCATTGTTCTACTCAGGTGATGAAAATCTGAGAAGAAACAGGGTAACATTAATAGAAATGAGAGATTTAGCAAAAGCAGTGAAGGAATATACAGTCCTCCCTCCACATTTGCAAGGTTGACCTTTGCGAATTTGATTATTTGTGAGGCACGCATGTGCCTTCTCCTCTTTCCTCCTCTGATTGCCTTGCATTTTGCTGGGCACAGAGAAGGAAGGCAAGCACACAGACAAAAGGCTAGGAAATGGGGTGACATGTGTGTGCCTTCCTTCTCCCCTCCAGAGCTCCCCCGTCCAATTCCCTTGCTGCTGTCTCCAGTACTGAGAACTTGCACTGAGGCAATAGGTAAGGGAATGTGGGGAGGCTTGCTTGAGTCTTTCTTCCTCCCTCTGGAGTTTCTCCTTCCATTCCCTTGCCTCTGGCCCCTGCACACAAAAGGCAAGGGAATGGGAGGGAGATCAGGGGGGGGGTATTCACAATTTTTCCACTTTCACAAGGGTTCTGTGCCCTGAACCCTCACAAAAGTGGAGGGGCCACTGTAATGCAAAGTGTGATTGAATAATATCAATAAGACTTCAGGGAAAACTCAACAATCTAAACATAATTCAAGTTTATGCTCCAAATGCAGAGGCAGAAGAAAAGGAAATTAAAAGATTCTGTGCTGGAGACCAGAAGAAAACTGATCACACAACAAAACAGGACATTTTGATAATCATAGGCAATAGGAATACAAAAGTACGAAACAGAGCAGAAAATAATAGGAAAATTTGGCTTAGGATCAATAAATGAAGCAGGAGAGTGACTGACTGAATTCTGTGAGGCCAACACTTTGTTAATAGCAAACACATTCTTCAAGTATCTAAAGCAGCAACTATACACATGGAAATCCTGAGGGCAAATGCAAAAATCAAATAGATTGCATAACTGAAAGCAAAAGATGGAGAAGCTCCATTCTCTCTGCAAAAGTAAGATCAGGAGCAGATTGTGGAAAGACCATGAACTGTTAATATCAAAAATCAAAAATTAGAGTAAAGCTAAAAAAGAACACTAAACTAATCATCATGCCAAACCTGAAAAACATCCCTGTAGAGTTTAAAGATAATGTAGTAAAGCTTGGGAGATGCAACAGTTTGGGAGATGTAGATGACACCATGCTCCCAGCAGAAAATAGCAAGCCTTTGGAATGACTACCAAAAAAAGTGAAAGAAGAAAATGCAAAGGCAAATTTACAGTTGAACATCAAGAAAACAAAAATAATAATGATAGATGATTTATATAACTTTAAAGTAGACAATGAAGCCATTGAAATAGTTCAAGATTTTCTATACCTTGACTCAGTCATTAATCGGAATGGAGACTACATTCAAGAAATAAGAAGAAGACTAGGATTTGGAAGGGCAGCTACAAAGGAACTAAACAAGATCCTGAAGTGTAAAGATGTATCACTGAATACTAAAATCAGGATTGTCCATCCCATTGCATATCCAGTTTCTACATATGGTTGTGAAAGCTGGACAGTTAAGGAAACTGACAGGAAGAAAATCAATTCCTTTGAAATATGGTGCTGGAGAAGTGTTCTGCAGACGCTGCTGAGTGTAAAAAGACAAATAAGTGGGTATTAGATCAAATCAAGCCTGAACTGTCCCTAGAAGCCAAGATGATTGAATTGAGACTGTTGCACTTTGGAGATATCACTGGAAGACATGACTCACTAGAAAAGATGATAATGCTTAGTAGGAAAAGAGCAAGAAGGCATTACAAATGGATAATCAAGGAAGCCACAGCCCTGACTCTGGAAACCCTGAGCAGAGCTGTGGATGATGGGATGACATGGAAGTCCCTCATTGATGGGTTGGCCATAAGTCGAAGTCAACTTGATGGCAGCTAATAACAATCTTACCATCATATTTAAAGAAAATCAAGGTATTCTATTCCATAGATTTCCCCAAATTTCCACACTTCTTTCCTATATTTTGTGTCCATGTCATCATTAAACTTTTTGCTTGTCCAGGCTCAGTAATGCTTTTAGAAGTAAAGCACAGAATTTTTAAACAGTACACTTCCCCCCACCGCCTTTTTTGGGGGGGGGGATTGATTTTGGTTACTTCTCAAAATTGTTAATTTCTTTTAAGGTGCTTTTTATAAGGATCTAATTCAAATACATTTAAGTCATAGAGAGTTCCTCCTTCCACCACCACCCACTTCCATTCAATGTCTTTTAGAAAAGAAAAACAAACAAACATTTTTTAACTTTTTTTCCCTAAATCCCCTGGCACAGCTAGGTGTTCTGTTGTTTGCAACATGAATAATTTCATAGTTATTCAAAAGTCATCTTGAGAACATTCAAAAGAAAAAAAATCAACCACTTTCAAAACACTGTGACAACTCTCAATGACAATCCACATTTAAAATATGATTGGACTGAGTTGCACTCATAGAAAGAACATTGCCAGCACCCAACTAAGGAGGAAGGAGAGATTTTCACCAGATTTTTTTCTCTCCTAGCAACTCTCTGTCTTATCTAAGTTGGACTTCTGGATCCAACCTTATGATTATTTAGTAATAGACCAGCTAATGACATTTCACAGATGCTTCCACAACATTATCACAAGAGTCTGTGCAGTCCTGCCAATTGCTAGGTTCTATAGCAGGCCTCATGGTTCCACAGACACAGGACGTGGTGCAGATGGAACCGCTCTTGAATTTAGTTTCATCTTTATGGTGAGGCACTTTAGTGAAAAATGTAAAATATGGCTTTCATGACCAGAAGTCACCATCTATGTGTGCATGGTTACCTTTGGATCCAACACTATGTAAGTATGTTACTGATGATGGCTCACTTTGTTGAAAAATAAGCAGAAGAAAACAGGAGGGAAAAGTACAAGTTGAGCCAAACAAAGCAGATTATTTGAAAGATATCCTGAAACATCCCCCCCCCCAAATACTGTAAATACTTGAATTGGAGACTATTATACTGGTGTTGAAGAGAAAGAGATTGTGAGGACTGTTAACCCTCAAGAAAGCAACTTAATAATACTTGAGTAAGTGTGTATAAGGTTATGAACTATATCTTTGAACTCCCAAAAGTCCATCTGTCAGTTGGTTTTAGAACACATGAATAGGTAGATGAAGCAAAGGTATAGATTAAGCAGATTTCTTGCTTCATTTGTGGTCCTTTTGCAAAAAGGCTAAGGAATGTTAAATGGCAGGATAGCTTATTCTGGGAACCATGATTCAAATGCTGTAGAAGAAATGGGGTAGGGAAGAGTGGGGCAGAGAAGCATACATTTAATGTTTACAACAAAATTAACTGTAAACACACTGCTAGCATTTATAAGTATATTTTTGATGAAAATTATAGAATTTGGTTCCTTTGTTCCCTTTCCAGTTAGTCACAAATATCTTATATAGAGCTCTCTATTTTTTTACTTCTATTATAGTGCTGAGAGATTTAAGATGTTGCCCTCACTGAAATACATCAAACAGTAATTTTACTGACAATCTTAAAATGATACTCTGGAAGCCATTCTTCCTAATTATGGCCACACTAGTGCCATTGAGCTAGTGTGCTGTGGTGCTCAAAGCTGAGGAATTATTGATACAAATCTTATTTCAAATATATCAATTACTTTCATTTTAGCTATTATCTCTACTGTGACCAAGCAGTGACTCGGTTAAATGAATAAACCAAACACTGGCGGTGTTGCTGATATCTAGATTGGAACTCTCACAAGGCATCCTTTTTTCATGTGGCTGAAACCAATTCTTTGCTCACCTTTGCACTAAATTTGCTGAATTATAGATTTCTTCCTCTCCAGCCAAAGTACCCATACCACTTTGATTTGTTTGCTGAGTTAGCTGTAATTTGGGAAATTATTTGATTCACAATCTGCTGTAGAACACCCAAGTAGCAGCAATGAGAAAAAGGCTTGCTCATAGAGATTTTACTGTTGTTATAGATACATCTCATGGAATGAAGATTGTGAATTGAGACAGTGACCACTTTACTTCCATAACATATCAATGAATCCTTAAATTATGTAGGTTCTTCACAGACAATGCCATCTGTTCTTGAGGAGAAACCCATGGGTATTCACTCTGAATTTTAAATAACTGAACATCACTTACCATCTTCTCATCTGCTACATTATTTTTCCATTGCCAGTAGCTGAATTTGCCAGTACCGCAGAACACAATTAACATTCTAATTCTGTAAAGAAGAACACCATAGCCCACTTAGCATGATATGTGTGCCAAATTCTTATGAAAGGATTGAGTTGGTGATGAAGGATGTTGCACAGGAGAGGCCACAAGACAAGACCCAATACAGGGATTCTGCTGGCTGCAAAGCAGAATCAAGCCAAAATGGCCTCTCTCCTCCCCACTGCAACCTGCCCGCCACTTGAAAACCAGCTCTGATGGGCTGGGATCCTTCCCCAAGTGAGTGGGGAGAATTTTCTTCATGCTGGTCAGTGTCATGTGTGATCTGCCCTGTTAGGTCATGTGTCTGTTTCACGGTGGTCACGCTCACTTTCAGAAGCTACCTCTTGCAAATCTGCACATTCCACGGACATTCCCCCAATGTCTCTGCTCTGTCCTTGTTTCTAATGGCTATTTTGGAGATAGTGTGTTCCTTTCTTTTGACATCTGTTCCATACGTGCCCCCCCCCGCTTCTCATTTGCAAGGAACCATCCTGTAGAACTGTTTTAAGTTAAGGAATTTGGTAGTACTTTTTTTACAGTAGCGCCATTCCCTCTTGCAGGGGCAAAGCCAGAAGTTAGTACTGGGGCATACCAGTTCAACTCCTTGGCTACTGGCCTGTAGGGTCCTCAGGGCTTGGTTTTGACTCCAAAGCTATTTAGCATATGCATGAAACTGCTGAGAGAGGTTGACTGGAGTTTGGGGGTCCAGTGCCAAGATAATGTGGATGACATCAGCTTTATTACTCCTTTTTACCACAAGCAAAGAAGCTGTTTTGGTCCTAAATCATTGCCTGTTAGCTGTAATAGGCTGGATGAGGACAAACAAATTGAAACTTAATCTAGAGGAGACAAAGGTGCTTCTAGTCAGTCAAAAGGCAGATTGCCGAATAGGCATTCAGCCTGTGCTGGATGGGGTTACACTCCCCCTGAAGAGGCACTCCTAGAGTTTGAGTGCACTCCTCAGTTCATTCCTGGGCCTGGAAACTTAGATTTCAGTACTTATTGGTAATTCATTCACACAGTTAAAATTAGTGTGCCAATTGTACCCGTTTCTGAAGTTGTCAGATCTGGTTACAGTAACTCATCCCGATTATTTATTTATTTACTTGTTTATTTAGTGCCAACACTGTACCTGGCACTTTACAAGCAAAAGCATAACTAAACAATTCCCTGCCCTCAGTTTTGCAATCTAATTAAGACATGACAGTATCTTGAAATCTTTTTGTGACGTTCTTTTCACTGTCTCAGCATCCTTTAAAGTTATATTTGGTGGGAAATGGGAGACAGAGTCTTCTTAGTGGCTGCTCTTGATGTCCTGGAACTTCTTTCCTAGACAGGCTAGACTGGCACCTCTTTTGCCATCTTTTATAGGCTGAAGATCTTTTTGCATTTTTAGGCTTTGAGACCTGACTCCTCAGAGGGAAATACCTTTCTTATATGCTGTGCTGTTTAAATTTGTTGTGCCTTTTTCTAATGGCTTGCTTTTAACTGCTTTAATGGCTTGCTTTGGCATGCTTTGTATGATGCACCTTTTTTAATTTTGGTATGCTGCCTTCAGTCCCAGATTGGGAAAAAGATGGGATGATGATGATGATGATGATCCAATAAAAAACTGGTGTGGTTTGTCGCAAATGGAACAGATTAAAGTTATGGTTTTCTAAGTCATGCTCTTCTTGCTTTGAATAATATAAAGGCCTGTCAGTTGCCTGAGAGAAGAGCGCGCAGCAGGTTTTTTATTGGATCAGTTTGTTTTAAAGGATCACCTTTCCTACTCGGTGAGTCTTTAGAACTGATATACCAACAGTTCCCAAATACTATGCTCTTCATGGAAATTAAGTACCATGTCTCATTCTGCTGAAAACAACTATAGAAAAAGTCATTTATTGTGCTTAAGGATTTCCCATATTTCTTCTATCCAGCTCCAGTCTGCATTTTATCATTAGGATGCTGCCTATCCTTAAATCCCCTTTTACAGTTTAAAGAAAAACAAAATACAAGCCCTCCTTTACCAGTGGATACAAGTTGAAAATAAATGCTTAATGCCCTGATAGGGCTGCATATGGGGGGGGGTCTAAGTCTGATTTATGGCAGTAGCCAGCAAACCAGGATGGTGAAATATTTGCTGCCGCTTGCAGGAACCTGGAAAAATGAAGTGTGAAGTTCTGAAGAGAGCAGGCAACAGTTCTCCAGTCACTAAACACTTCCAACAAGTTGGCAGCTGAATAGAGCTGTGGTCTGAAAGTCAAACCTCAAAGGAATATGGGGAGGGGTCAGTGCTATGTAGCGTCAACATACTGCTCCTGCTTTTAAAGTTCTCCATATATTCATTCTTGAATTGTGAGGAAAAGATTTATTGTTGTTGATTATTTACTTATTCCCTCCCCTCTTCCTTCCTTTCCTTTTTAACTTTCCAGTCCTCTTGCCCCTTTAGAGGTTTTGCCCAAAAATAGGGGAAAGAATTTAAAAGTAATACCAGGAGCATAGGAAGCTGGTTAAACCCATCATTTAAAATGCTCTGACTGAAAAATATGATCCCTGCAGGGAAAAGGCAGCATACTTTTTTTCTGACAACATTCGCTGCTTCCGGTCGCAAGAGGCCGCAGCTTATTCCGCAGGGCTGAGCTTCCACAGTGTCAAAGGCTTGAAAGCTGTGGGCAGGGAAGTTGGGATTTTTGTTTCCATGAAAAGGGAATTTCCCAGGGGTGAAAAATGGAGGCAAGGATTTTTCAGAATGTTCTTGGAACAAACCCCATCACTGAAATGTTTGCCAGGTGAAACACGTGGCTGCCTTGGTTTTATTTCTTTAAGGGAAATTAATATTCATCTCCAGCATGTGTGCAGCCCATTAGATATAATCTTTTTTCCTTTCCAACTGAATATTGCTTCCCACACTAATTCATAAGTTTAAAATATACCTGAGCAATTTATAATTTGTCAGCAATCCCACACAGTCAATGTTTAACATATGTTCAAGATTATCTGTGCTTATATGTACATACACAAAAAGACAATTCACTGAGGAGTCAGGTAAATTTGCTTTTTTTGCCTTAGGGAGGGTGCACACTCTGCTCTGTGAAACAAAAATACCTCCTCTCCAGTTTACCTCCTCACTGATAAAGCAGGGAAGGGCTGGGCTCCAAGATTGATTTATGGCAGTAGTCAGCATGTCAAGCTAGTGAAGATCTTTTGCTGCTCATAGGTCCTGGAAAATGTTCTAAACATTCGAAATAAAGAAATAAGAGCAATGACATGTTATTTTTAACACTGTAACTCTAACCACATTTTCATGGCTATTCTGATTCTTCCCTGGATAAAAGCCATATTTGCATGAGTACATCTTCCTTCCTTCCTTTATTTTTAAAATAGAAGAATAGAATCATAGAGTTGGAAGAGACCACAACAGCCATCAAGTCCAACCCCCTGTCATGTAGGAACACACACTCAAAGCACCCCTAGCAAAAGGCCATCCAGTCTCTGTTTAAAAAACTCCAAAGAAGGTGACTCCACAATACTCTGAGGCAGCAAATTCCACTGTCAAATGGCTCTTACCATCAGAAAGTTCTTCTTGATGTTTAGGTGAAATCTCTTTTCCTGTAGTTTGAATCCTTTGCTCCATGTCCTAGTCTCTGGAGCAGCAGCAAACAAGCTTGCTCTATCTTCAACATGGCATGCCTTCAAATAATTAAACATGGCTATCATGTCACCTTTTAACCTTTTTTTCATCAGGCTAAACATACCTAGCTCCCTAAGTCACTCCTCATAGGGCAT
The DNA here is from genome assembly GCA_948472985.1 of Iguana delicatissima. Classification (NCBI taxonomy): domain Eukaryota; kingdom Metazoa; phylum Chordata; class Lepidosauria; order Squamata; family Iguanidae; genus Iguana; species Iguana delicatissima. Next base: position 15,860 of record CAOKZL010003981.1, read on the forward strand.
GGTTTCCAGACCTTTCACCATTTTGGTTGCACTTCTCTAGACACATTCCCACTTGCCAATATCCTTCTTGAATTGTGGTGCCCAGGACTGGACACAGTGTTCCAGATGAGGTCTAACCAAAACAGAATAGAGTGGTATTATTACTTCCCTTGATCTCGACACTGTACTCCTATTGATGCAGCCCAGAATCATGTGGGCTTTTTTAGTTGCTGCATCACACTGCTGACTTATGTTCAGCCTATGGTCAACTAAGACTCCTAGATCCCTTTTACATGTGGTATTTTCAAGCTAGGTATCACCCATCTATATCTGTGCATTTCATTCTTTCTTCCTAAGTGTAATACTCTACATTTTTCCCTGTTAAAATGCATTTTGTTAGTTTTGGTCCAGTTCTCTAATCCGTCAAAGTCATTTTGAATTCTGATCCTGTCCTCTGGGGTATTAGCTATGCCTCATAATTTGGTATCATCTGCAGATTGGATGAGCATGCCCTCTATTCCTTCATCAAAGTCATTGATGAAGATATTGAATAGCACTGGGCCCAGGACAGAACCCTGTGGCACCCTCCTAGTCACTTCTTTGCAGGATGAAGGAAGGACATTTTGGGAAATTCCATTGAGTGTTAACTACCCTTTGTGTTCAGCTGGTGAACCAATTACAAATCCATATAACAGTATCTTTGTCTAGACCTACATTTTACTACCTTGTTTGCCAAGAGAATATCAATTTAGTTTTCACTTCTGGTCTTGATGGAATCCCGATGAACTGCCTAGGATGATGCTGTCGCCAGGCAGCTTCTGCTAGTGGCTAATCCAGAGATTTCTTTTTGTCTTTTTTTCCCCCGTTGGTGTCTGGGCAAATAATGCTTTAGGTAAAAGGTGTCCAAAGGGGGCTCGAGGGAGGAGGGATCTCAATTTCACCAGTCTGGTGTCTTGGCTGCCCCTTGGATGTCCAGGCAGACAATTGGATGGAGGCGATGGAGTTGTAGAGCCACCACAGCCACTCACTGAAGCCTGTTGCATCAGCAACATGAGCAACACTGGAGATTTTTTGAAAAGGACTCTAAACAATTAATCTGCATAACTAAAGAATTGATCACCTACCTATTCCTAGTTAAGAACATAACTCCTTCACTGTGAGATCTGCTACAATGACAGGAAGTCTTGCAGAAATACAATCATAACTTTTTGATATCTTTGTCTGGAGCAGTTTGAAATACAAGCAGCGGAGCCCCTTTGGGTAAGTGATCCAATTGATAGAACTTTCTCTTTGCTAAAGTTGGCATTTTGGACTATTTTGACCAGTTGTGGGAGAGTTTGGATGTAGACTTACTGATCCAGGACATTTGGACTGAGCTGTTTTGGTATTTGGAAGATTGGGCCTCAGACCTTGGTGAACGTAATTAGAATGTGATTGAACTGTGTTTTGTGTTGTCTTGTGCAGTAAAATCCCATCTGTTTGAAATGAACTGCTATGAACTGTTTAGTTCTCAACAATTACATACAGCCAGAGAATGAGTTAAGTGGAGTTAAGACTGAGTTAAGTGGAGATCATCCCTGTTACAAAGAAACTCTTGCTTCCAACTCCTGATTTCAGCATATCCCAGTCCTACTATGCTGAATAATTGCTTTGAAAATCACCACAGAGATCAAGGCAGGGACTGGGACGTAAAGAGCTGGCTGAGACAGAGGGGAACAGGATTCAAGTGTTAAAAAAGAGACTTATGTTGTAAATAAGTATTGATATAATTTAATTTATATTTATACAGATATATGCACATAAGTTATATTAGACACAATTGTCATATATATAGATTCATTTAAGATTTCCGTAAAAACATTTATATTTCATCTTCACTTATATTTTATTGCTGTGTAGGTAGGAGATTAGTTAATTAATTATCAGCCCTTTTGGGTTTAAATACTTATACTGAATTTAATGGTTATATTAATTTAAATACTAGCTATTTAAAATTTAAGTTTTAATTACAGTTACTTTTGACTAATTCATATAAGTGACTTTTATTGTATTTTCCCGTTTCCTTAATATCCCTTAATATTTCTCTGCACTTTTTTTCAATACCTTCAGTATCATTTTTTTGGAATTTGTACTTGATCTAGTTAAACATATAGAAGTGTTTTGATATTTAATTTGATATTTTGATATTTAATTTGGCAAAGCACAAGACAAAATTGTGCAGTTAACAGGAATTTACTATGAATTTTGGATATATTGTACTGTCCAGAGTTTGAAGTGGTAATGAAGGTTCTTATTAGCCACTCTGAACTGCTCACTTCAGGTTGCAAAAATATTTCTCTTTCTAGAATGCAGTCAGACTGGGTGTGAGCTTGTAATCAACAAGTTATTCAAGGCTATCACTGAGAGGATGGTAGAAGACAAGAACCAGCTGTGCCTAAGAGATTAACTAAAGTGAACAAGAAGGAACTACAAGAGGCTGAAATCTCACATTGGCAAGGTGATACACAAGTACCATCTGCTGCTAAAAACCAGGAACAATCTATAAATACTTCAGTTCAAATTCAACAATGGCATGTGGCACAAGGAAAGCAGTTGCATCAGTGCAAGCTCAATCACAGACCCTAATGCACTTCCAAAATAACAGCTCCTTCCTCATTAATCTTGGAAGAACTGAGATTTAAAATGGAAATAAGGCAAGAATTGAAAGAGTCCAGAACAGACATTAAGACTGACATAAAGAGACAAATTGAGAGTCTTGGCTAAAAAATTAGATAAAGTCTGTAAAGATATATCTACATGAAAAGAGATATAGAGATTCTCCAGGAGAAATCAAAGCAAACAGAGCTGGTGACACAGCAAATCAAGCACATCCAAGATTGGGAGACTACAGCCCTAACTATGTTAGAGTTATGCTACAGAGAGAAGTACCTGAAATTGAGGGGTGTGACTGAGGCTCAACAAGAGGACATCTTCACCAAAATTTTGACAGTACTTGTGAGCTACATAAATTTAACAGAAGAGCAACCTGAAGCAATTATAGACAAGATTTTTTTGCATCAACTCAAGAATAGCTACAGAGAGAAATTTGCCAAGACACTCTGTAGTTTGTTTTACTAAAGTACAGACAAAAGACATAGTCTTACAGCAAAGTTACAGAGAGCAGCTTCTAATTGATGGATGAGAGATCAAAGTTCACAACGATATTCCTCCCTAGATTTTAAAGGGAAGGAAAGAGTACAGATCTCTTACACAGCTTCTTTTGAAACACAACGTAAATTATAAAAGGAATAAAATAGAAGGCATTTTCTTCAGTTATAAACAAAACTAATTTATAATCAATTCACCTGATAAAGCCAGGGAGATAAGTGAAAAACTAAGAAAAAACCTTGAGAAGAAAGCCTCAAAAGAAGAAGACAATAGAGTATTTGAGAAAGAGGATGAGGAAGAGATTTCTGTAATTGAGAACAAAGCCAACAGGGGTGATCTGGATGAAAATATCAAGAACGAAGAAGGAGAATACCAATCAGAAAGTAAATCAGAGGAATTTGAAGTCGACTTGAATTAGAGGTACTTGAAGTTAAAAGCTCAACAATGGCATTAAAAATTCTATCCTGAAACGTTGAAGGCCTTAACTCTGAACATAAAAGAAGGCACATTTTCCATCACTTAGAAATATCTAACTTGGATGTAATATGCCTTCAAGAAGTCTGTATTCAAGATAAAGATATAAAATACCAAAAAACCCAAAAACTTGGTAATTGCTTCACTGCAGTGTATGCAAAAAAGAAATGAGGTGTGGTGATATATGTCAGTCATAAATATTCTTCCCCCCATTATTTTTATTAGAATATTACATAATAGCTGATATTTACAATAGTAGAACAACAAGAAAATTCTATTTATACAATATATATAATACATAATATAAAATAATACACTCTATTTTCCATTACGTACTTCACATACACCAACTTCAGATACATCTTCTTTACTTGGTTTCCATGCTTGGTTTCTCCAATAATAAAACAACAACAAAAAATAAATAGATAGATAGATAGATAAATAAATAAATAAATACTCCCGAGATCTGAACGCATATCCTTGTCAACCAATACAAGAAAATTAATAACCTTTATTTTTTTTTCCTCATCTCTCTTCATTATAAATTTCTTGAATCTTCTCTGTACTTTATTACTGTTCCTTGTAGCTATTATGTTATATATTCTCTATGTATTTCAAATCCTAATTACTGCATAGGAAATTCGTTACGGATCCCATTCTCGTAATATCACATCCGATTTCTCTTTAATTTTTATAGTAAGCCTATCATTTTCTTTCATTTCTATTATTTTAACCATCCATTTCTCTATGGACGGATTTTTATTTTTCCAACCTTTAGCTATTAAGATCCGAGCAGCTGTAATAAGATATAATAAGATCCCCCAGTATTTCTTGAAAGCTTTCTGATCTATCATCTGGACCATATTTAATAAGAATATCTGTGGCTTTAAAGAAATTTGTATTTTAAATATTTGGATCAGATATTTGTTCACCTCTTTCCAGAAACCTCTAATTTTTGGACATGTCCACCACATGTGTATATGTGACCTGGGTTTCTCCTGACATCTCCAACACTGATTATGCGATGTATGGTACATTTTTTGTATCTTGACTGGTGTCAGATACCACTTGTAAAACATCTTTATAAAATTTTCTTTAAGATCTTGAGCAACTGTAAACTTCTGTGTTAATCTCCAAGTTGTCTCCCATTGATCCAGTTCAATCATCTGATTAGTCATCTTTGCCCAAGATATCATGGGTTCTTTGACTATTTGATCTTCTAACTCATACCCTAACAAAAATCTGTATAATTTAGCTGTAATGTGGTCTACTTGGTTAAATGTAATTATTTCAAATTTGTTTTTTATCTGTCTAGTATCAATTCCTTCTAATTTAACATCTGTTTTAAACCTTTCATATATTTGTCTGTATGGGACCAAGCCAGCTTGTGTCGCATACTTTCTAATTTTTCTCTCATTTTTATCCAAGGGACTAAAGATTCTGTAGCACTTTCTAATAGATCTTTATATGTTAGCCAATTTGTATTTTTCTCTGCCCATCTTTGTTGGAATGCCTCCTGTGGTGATATCCATGATGGTATTCTATTATACAATTTCTTTTTTATCTGCACCCATACCTTCAATAAAGATCCCTTATAAAATGATTTGTAAACTCCTTGTCTATATTAGCTTTACTGTACCACAAGTAGGCGTGCCAACCCATTCCGTTATCTGCCCCTTCTAACATTAATGTTCTTACATTTTTAATTTAATCCAATCTATAATCCAATTTAGACATGCCGCCTGATAATATAGTTTAAGGTCAGGGAGGCTGCACCCACCTCTTTCTTTTCAATCTATAAGATATCTCCACGTGATTCTCAGCTTTTTACCTTGCCAAATAAATTTCGTAAGCTCCTTCTGCCATAATTTAAATGGTTTCTCATTCTTAATTATTGGAATATTTTGGAACAGAAAGTTCAATTTAGGTAAGACATTCATCTTCCTGCTACTCTTCCTAGAAAGGATAAATATAATTTATTCCAATTCTGAAGATCTTTTTTTACCTCCATCCAAATTTTTTTATAGTTGTTGTTAAACAAGTCTGTATTTTGCTTAGTGATCCATATGCTAAGATATTTAATCTTCTTCTGAATTTGGAATTTAGACTTTTTAATTAATTCTTCTTCTTCTCTGTACATATTTTTTGTTATGATTCCTGTTTTTTCTTTATTAATTCTAAATCCAGAATTTTTCCCAAATTCATCCGTGATCTTAAGTAGCTTTTCTATTCCTTCTTATGGGTCTTGGAGAAATATAACCAAATCATCGGCATATGCCTGCAATTTGTATAATTGATCTCTAATTTTAACACCTTTTATTTCTGCATCAGCTCTAATCTTATTATCCAAGATTTCGAGCACAAGAATGAATAAAAGAGGTGAAAGGGGGCAACCCTGTCTGGTGCCCTTTTCTATTTTTATTTCCCTTGTTCTCTACCTGTTAACTATCACCTTTGCTGTTTGATATTGAAATATTTCTTGTATCCATTTCACAAATTTGGAACCACATTGCATTTTTTCCAGCATTGTTATCATAAATTTCCATCTCACTTTGTCAAACGCTTTTTCAGTGTCTAAAAAGATTATAGCGAGTTCTTTATCATTGTGCTTCTCGAAATATTCTATTATGTTTATCACAGTTCTAATATTATTTCTTAATAACCTTCTTGGTAAGAACCCGTTTTGATCTTTGTGAATAATATTTTGCATGACCTTTTTCAATCTCTTCGCTAATATACTTGCAAATATCTTATAGTCGGTATTCAATAATGAGATGGGTCTGTAATTACTGGGTGATGTTACATCCCTTCCCTCTTTTGGAATTAATACAATGTTCGCTTCTGCCCAGCTTTGAGGCACACTCTCATTTAATATTTGATTAAACGTCTCCTGAAGAGGTTGAAGCAACTCTTCCTCAAAGGTTTTAAAGTATTTTTGCTGTAAACCCATCGGGCCCTGGCACCTTTGCATTTTTTAAGTTTTTAATTGCAATAGAGATTTCCTCTTTTGTAATTAGTTGATTTAACATTTGTTTTTGATCTTGTGTTAAACATATTTTAATCTGGTGTTCTAGATATGACTGCAAATCAGCTTCATCCTCTTTTCCTTTTTTATTCTCCTTGTATAAATCCGTGTAATATTTATAAAATATTTCTTTAATAGCATCTTGGTTTGTGTAACTTTCACCTGCCAATGTTAACTGTAATATCTGCTTTTTCTCTCTGTCTTTTCTTATTTTATAAGCAAGCCATTTGCCTGGTTTAGTGGCATTTTCAAAATAGTTCAGTTTACTGTTTTTTATCTTCTTTTCAATTTCTTGCAGATGCATTCTTTTTAACTACGTTGTATCTCCTTTATTTCCTCTATTAGTTTTTTATCTTTAATATTTTTTTCTAACTCTTTTTCCTTGAATACCAGTTCCTTATAAATCTTCATTACCTTATCTGCCTCTTTCTTTTTTATTTATACATCCTATTTTAATAAAGTGGCCCCTTATGATCGCCTTACTGGCATCCCATATGATTTTAGTTTTTAAATGCTCCATCTTATTTTCCTCAAAATATCTTTTCCAAGTCCTTCATATGTCTTCTACATATTCCGAATTAGTTAGTAATGAATCGTTAAGTCTCCAAAGATAATCTTTGTGTCTTGCTTTCAAACTTAATTCAATTAGACTGTGATCGGAATATGTTCTTGGTTGTATTTCCATATCTTTTATTTCACTATGTAAACTTTTAGAAAGTAAGAATAAATAGATTCTTGAAAAAGATTGATGTCTATCCGGAAAAAAGGTGTAATTTCTCTGATTTGGGAATTTATATTTCCAAATGTCAATTAAAGCTAAATTTTCTGTTAACGCAAAAAAACTCCTTGGTATTTTTCCTTGATTCTTCTTGATTTGTTTTACAGATTCTCGATCTTGCAAGGGGTTTACCACCACGTTCATGTCACCCATTATTAATATGTTATTTTGACTTCTTTCCATTTGATATTCATTTATTTTCTGCTGTAATTCATAAAAGAATTTCTCTTTGTTTCCCTGTAGTGCATAAACCCCAACAGCTAATAATGTATAATTTGGTAATTTAATCTCTAATCCTAAATAATACCCATTTACATCCGCAAATACTTTTTCTACATTATATGTCGATTTTACATATAATGCAACCCCTCTCTTTTTCTTTGAATATCCCGTTGTAAAGCAGTTCCCCAATTTGGGGTTCCTTAAATATTTATTACCTTTCCCCCGAATTCTTGTCTCTTGTAATGAAATTATGTCAGCCTTTTTTTTTTTTCCAAACAGTGAAATATTTGTCGGCACTTATAATCAGAATTTAAGCCTTTCACATTCCACGATAATATTTTTAATGACATTTTCCCCCTTCCCTTTTCCCCTTTCCCCCTTTTTCTTCTCTTTCTATCTTTCTAGTTCTCCTCAGATCCTTCTTCTTCTCCTCCTGATCTTTATCGTCTTCTTTGTCGTCGTCTCTTTCACTTAAGTCCTCTTCTAGTTGACCTTCTTCTCCTCCTTCTTCCTTATTTTTATTATGTTCTAACTCTATTAGTGTTTCTTTTTTCTTCTCGTATTTTCGTCTGGTATTTTCCATGTTTTCTATGTCTGATATGTCTTCTTGTAAGTCATCCACCGGTAACTCATGTTTTTTTTTTACTCACTTGTTGTTCTCCGATTTCGAAGTCACTTTTTATTTTTTCAAATATTTGTCGCGCTCGATTTGTGTTATTTATCTTGATACGTATCTGTTTATATATGAATGTCAAACCTTCCATTCTATTCCAGGTGTAGTTTATTTGATGTTTAAACAAAAATTGCGAGAGAAACCTGTATTCTTGTCTCTTTCGCAAAATCTGAGCCGGGATATCTTTAAAGATTTTAATTCTTTATTATCTATGAAAAGTCTCTTGTTGTAATTTTGTTGCAATATCAACTCCTTGGTCTTTGTCCTAGTAAAGCTGACAATTATATCTCTAGGCAGCTTCCTTTCCCTCGCAATCCTAGAGTTTACACGAAATATTTGCTCGATATCCTGTTCCAATATATCTGAGTCAATCTCCATATATGTGGACAAAATACTCAGCACCCTTTCATAGGTGTTCTCCTCTCTTTGTTCCTCTAATCCCCATATTTTCAGGCATTTATCTCGATATTGAAGTTCTAACTGTGTAATTGCTGTGCCTTCTCGTTCCTGAGTCTTTACTATTTGCTGATTTGTTGTTTCTGTTATTTCAACTCTTTTTTGTAGATTTCCAATATCTGTTTTTATTGTCACAGTATCTGTAGAAATTTTTTCTAATTTTCCCCCAAAGGAGTTTAATTCTTTCTTAATCTCTGTTCTAATTTCAGATCTCATGTCCTTAAGTTCTTTTCATATTTCTGTTCTAAAATTCTTAAATTCTTTTAACATCTCGCTTATTTGCATAGATACATGATATAAATATTCTGAAGAAGAGATTTTCCATGATAATGAAGGACATTATCTCAGATTGAAAGTAAACTTCCAAGATTTCAAAACATTAATTGCTGGGGTTTATTCCCCAACTGAAAATAAGGACAAATTCTACCTTAAAATCTAAATAGAAATAATAAAACACACTACTGAAAAGAATCAAGAAAACTTTTTAATTGGAGGGCATATGAACAGAGTAATAAAGTAGAAGATAGAGCATCAGCTATTCCAATAAAAAAAAATCAAAGAAAACTACCTTGGAGATTTTTTGCATTTCTAGATGAATTTGCCTTAATAGATATTTGAAAATATAAACATGGGAAAGTAAAAGGATATACATTTTATTCAGCTGGACATCACTCCATGTCAAGAATAGTTTTTTTTTATGTCTAAAGCTATGCAATTAAAAGTGAAAGATATGGAAATCCTTCCTAAAATCTTCTCTGATCACAATCCAATTCAACTGCAATTAAAAGTAAGGAAAAGGAAAACAAGTTGGAGACTGAATGACAATCTATTAAAAAAACAAATGTGTCAATAATGAAGTGAAAGCAGTTTTGAAAAATATTTCAAAGATATGTCTGAAGAGCTATCCATGAATATGATTTGGGACACATGTAAAACCATCATAAGAGATCATTTAATCAAACTAGAGACTCAAAGAGGAAAAATAGGAGAACATATGCATAAAATCTACATGGCTTTGATGAGAAAAGAGACAGAACTTTGACAAGATATTCAAAATTCAGAAATAGGACATGAAATAAAAATTGTCCAAAATCAACTAACTGCAGAGAATACATCAGATATAGAGAGGAAGATGAAATTTTGTTATCTGAGATACTTCAAACATGCCAATAAACCTGGGAAGTGGCTGGCATTTAAATTAAGAAAAGAAAGGGAAAAGAGACTAACTATGCAAATTAGAAGAGGAGAAAAGTCAATATCAGATCATGATCTTGTAAGAAAACTTTTCTTGCATACTACAAACAACTATATGATGATAAGCATCTCATAGAACATGAGAATAAGAAATTACTGACATATCTAGAAAGTCAAGACATAATTCAAAAAAACATGTTGAATGCTTCCTTCACAGTGATGGAAATATCAGAAGCAATTAGAAAACTAAAAACATCCAAGGCTCCCAAGCCAGATGGCTTTACAGCATCATTTTATAAAATCTTTGAAGATGAATTGATGATACCTCTACAAACGACTTTCAGTCACATTATTCTTGACAGTTTACCAAAGTCATGGGTCTATACAAATATTTTCATACTGAAGGAAGGTAAAGACCATATTCTACTTGAGAATTATAGACCAGTCTCCCTTTTAAACACAGACTATAAAATATTTGCAAGTATTTTGGCAGAGATTTTAAAAAATTCTAAATACAATGATTGACTCAGATCAAAACAGTTTCTTCCCCAGACGTCACGTAAGGAACAACGTAAGAACATTAATAAATGTCATAGAGTTCTTCAAAAAGCATAATGAAAATAAATTGGGTATGCTTTTCTTAGATGCTGAGAAGTCCTTTAACAAAGTGAGATGGATGTTTTTGATAGAATTGCTGAAAAGCATGAATTGTGGTAAGAACTTTGTAAAATGGACTGAAGAAATATATAATGATCAGAGAGCCCAAATTATTATTAATGGAGAAAAGAATGTGCCTCTGAGCATAATGAAAGGCACATGACAAGGTTGTCCCCTCTCAGTGTTAGAAGTTTTCAATAGAAATATCAGGTCTGACCTAGAGATAAAGGGGATTAAAATTAAGGATCAAACATACAAGTTAAAAGCATTTGTGGATGACTTGGTAATATTTTTGCAAGATCCATTATGGAGCACTGGAAAAATCCTGAACAAGAATTTGGTGAGATGATGGGGCTGAAAATTAATAAAGGAAAAACAGGGATATTAACAAAAACCATGACATGATGAGAGGAAGAATAATCAACTACAAAACAGAGTATAAATTAGAAAAAAAAATGTGAAGTACCTAGGAATATGGATTACAAGAAACAATACTGACTTGTTCAAAAATAATTACAAGAAGGTATGGAAAGAAATCCTCCAAGATTTAGAAAGATGGACTAATTTTCAATTATCTTTTTTTTTTTTTTGGTAAAATAGCCGTGACTAAAATGAACATATTACCGAAGTTGAATTTTCTGTTTCAAAATTTGCCCATTATTGTAAATGAGAAACCATTTTAAACATGGCAGAAGAACCTGTCTAGATTCATCTGGGCAGGGAAAAAAGTGTGCATAAAATGGAATAATTTAGCAGATCGACAAGACAAGAAGAGGATGTGACCTACCTGACCTAAAATTTTACTCCTACATGAAAGGTCTGACATGGATCTTAGACTGGATCATGTTAGAGGATAAAAGAACACTAACACTAGAAGGCTGAGACCTCAGATTTGGTTTTCATGCTTACCTATGGTATAGTAAGGCCAAGATTGACAGAGATTTTCAACACCATTTTATTAGAAAGGCATTGCTTAAAATTTGGCTGAACTTCAAAAATAAAACCTATAACAGAATACCAATTAGGATCTTGCCACAGGAGGCTTTCTTTGGAAAATGGGTTAGAGATCAAAAAGGATGGATTAAATATAAAGGTGTACTGATCCAAGACCCCAGAGGGACAGTGTGAATAAGAACAAGGGAAGAACTCAACCAAATTGGGCTTAAGTGTCAGTGGTTTCCGTTTATTCAATGCACAGAACATTTCAAGATGGACCTGAAGTTACAAGGATTTAAGTTGCACAATGACTTAAATGAATTTTAGAGGATAATTTTCAATAAAGCCAGACATGGAGCATTCAAAATATATAAATTACTTTTAATGAGACATTTAGGAGAAGAGACTATAAAAGAAACAATATTTAAATGGGCAAGAAATTTTGGCCATGAATTCTGTTGGAAGCTTGGGAAGCTGCTTGGAAAAATAGTAATCAGTTTACTCTATCTCAAAACTTAAAAGAATTTTTTTTAAAAAAAAAAAAGATGTATAGATGTTACCTAGTGCCAGCAAAGTTTGACAAAATGTATCATACCAGTAAAGACAAGTGTTGGAAGTTGCAAGAAAAAGCAGGTTCATTTTAGCATGTTTGGTGGACTTGCCCAATAGTGCATAAATTCTGTATTGAGATACATAGAGCGATTTCAGGAATATTTCACGTTACATTTCCTTTAAGTCTAGAATTCTTTTGATTAAATATGACAAATATGTTCTAAAAATCTACAGTCAAGAAATATTGGAAAATTCTCTTACATATGGTTTCAATTGTGAGGATTCTGGTAGTGAAAATTTGGAAAACTAAAGATACTCCAGATATAGATCAATGGCTATTGAAATTAACAGAAATGAAGGATCATAATGTAGTGACTGATTGAATTAATGGATCAACTATTAAAGCAATAAAAGAAGAATGGGCAGCAGTTCTAAACTATGCAAGAAAAAAATGGAGAATTGAGTCTCTCTCTCCCTCTCTTTTCTCTCTATATATATATCAGTGGTTCTCAACCTGTGGGTCCCCAGATGTTCGTGGACTTCAGCTCCCAGAAGCCCCAGCCACTATGGTCAATGCTCAGGGCTTCTGGGAGCTGAAGTCCACAAACATCTGGGGACCCACAGGTTGAGAACCACTGCTCTCTATATATATAAAGCTTGAAAGAGAACTTGCTTTTTTGACCCAGTTATTAATTGTAATAACAATGGAGAATACTAAAAGATTTGGATTTGTGAATGCAAATTACCCCACCTCTTAGGGTAACAGTTAATATCATTTCAGGTATTGATTCAGTTTGATCTACTTCACCTGAGACTAACAATTGAATTTGGTTCTGTGGCTGACACTGTGCTTTACATCAATGTAACTTTCTTCCAGTCCCCCGTGAAGATCTTGACACCATCCAAAAATGTACTCCAGATGTTTTCCTGGCCCTCTGGTACATTATGTAGAGCTTCTTGGGGGCACAGAGAAAAAGAAGTTTGCACCTATCCAAATTTTACTGTCAGAAGCAATTCCATAAGCCAATGTCATCCAGCTGCAATTGGGCCTTTCATCCCCAGTGATAAATAAAAACAGTTATCACAACAATACTTGTTTAACCAACACATCTTTAACAGATTAATCCAAATCATCAAGACATCAGAAATGAAATACATACATACATACATACATACATACATACATACATACATACATACATAAATAAAAATCAATACTGAAATATGCTTAAGACACCATAGTTCAGAAACAACCTGAAGGCACATAGCAACACAGTAGGAAAAGAGGAAGACTGCATTACAGGTGAATAGACTCAATCAAGGAAATCATAGCCCTGAGTCTGTGAGACCTGAGCAGGGCTGCAATGGCTGAAGCTTTTGGAAATTTCTCATTCATAAGCTCACCATAGGTCAAAGCCAAGCTGATCACAAATGATATTGATAGTTGTCAATATTTTTGTCTGTTTATGTCCAAATTATAAGCTGCCTTTTTAAAAACAGAATGCTTTCAAAAACTTAGCAAGTACAAAAAAATTACAAAAAATTATAGGAAAAAAATTCTTTATGAATTTTTCAGACATTCAGACATACCTCTGCATCACAATGCTGTGGTAGGTTTGCTCCTTCTGCTCCTCTTGCTCAAGTACACAAAGTAAAACTAGCTATTGCAAGCTCCCCTGCTCCTTTCTCCTGCTCAAGAGAGTAAGCCCATCCTTGGTATAATGAAACAACTTATAAGGGTAGGTCAATTTTTTTTTTTTTTTTTTAAAAACTTCCCTAATAATCTCTGGGTGGGTGTTCGGAGTCCCCTGTTTGGATCTACCCTTGACTCCCCTGGAGTTGAAACAAATTTTTACAATTTTTTTTTTTTGCAAAATTTTTCCATTCTTTTTGTTGACTTCAAATGACCCAAAATACCCTGTAGGCACTCGGGAAGGACCATAAACATGGTGAAAATGCAACATACTCCCTACAGGGCATCTGGGGACAAACATTGATTTTTTGTGTGAGCAGATACAGTGGAAGGTGAGACCCTTCAAGGTCTCCTGGGGGTTAGCTGAGCCCCCAGCTTTCCACAGTTGCCTGTAGATGATTCCTACGGTCATGAGGGCATGATCAGGAAAAAGTAAATTCCTTCTCTCATCCATCCAGTCAGTCTTGGCTTTGAGGACTCTCCAAGCACAGTTTGCACCTGTTCAGAATTGCCACGTCCATTCTAGCATCTATTTTGCTGATTAGAGCCTTGCAAATATTGTCCCCATCTTCAAAAGGTGAAAAAGACACACACACACACACAAATATTTACCCCTTTTCTTTGATATATTAAACCATATTGTTAAATGCAAGTACACAAAATTCATGACTGACTGTCAGTTTTGAAGCTAATCCCCCCCCCCACACACACAAAATAGGTCTGGACTCTCTGGAAATATGAGAAAATGGCTCCAGACATCAGTGCTGAGCAAAGGATAATGTGCATCTGCCCATAATGTGTGTTAATGAACAGAAGTGGTGCCCCTGAGATTACACACACACACACACACACACACACACACATGAGACACCATTAAACAACAATACTTCTGATTGGCAGTTCTTCAGAGTTCTCAACTACCTAGAACTCCAGATGGACCTGATCATTGGTGCTTCATTATTTCAGGGGAGCTCAGTCCCCTCAGCCTTAGTGGGGTTCTTTGTTCTGGAGTCCATGCTGACTTCCATGCCTTCCTCTTCTCTTTTCCAGTTGTCCCATGTTAAGTTTTCATAGCAGTATTTTCTGTTGTTTTGTAGACATGCAGAGGTTTTAAATACCAATGTACACTTACTTTGGAACCCACAATCACACCAAGGTTCCACATGGTGTGTTTGTAGATGTTTATAATCATTTACATTGTTCCTGAGTCTGCCACATCAAGGAACATGCAGCAATCACATTTGTTAAATAAGTGCCCTCAGTTTGTAAAGTAATACTATCACAGAGCTGGAAGGGATCCAAGGACCATATAATCCAACATCCTGTATCAGCACCTTCCAGGGGCAATAGAAGCTGAGAACCTGATATGTCAGAGGGAGGGCACTCTTATCCATCCAAGCTATTGTCCCAATGCCAAGTTGGCTTTGCTGTTCATCAAGATAATAATTTATTCACCTACATTCAGTCCTTCATGGCATCCATGAAACAATTCAGGACTTCCACAGCTCCATTGCAAAAGGGGGTGGCGGTGGGGAGAGACAGACAGACCTAGAGAGACATGCAGAGAGAGGTAGATAACATCAGTATATTCATATTGGCTTGATCTCAGTATATTATTGATCTCCTCCAGTGGCTTCAATTAGGTGTTAAACAAGCAATGATACTGAACCTTGTAGGTGATTCCCCACAGGCTAACAGCTGTTAGGATCACTAGCAGTCCTCCCAGTACCATCTTCTCAGCATGTTCAGCCAAAAGGGATTGGAAGCATGGTGAAACAGTTTTGTAATCCTACATCAGCCAGGCAGCCCAAAAGATAACATGATCTATGATATCCAGTTACATTGAGAGGCCCAGCAGAATGCAGAGGGACACTTTCCTCCTGTCAAGTCATCCACCAAGATAACCAAGGCTTTTTCTGTCTTGTAAGGAGGTCTGAATGCAGACAAAAGTAGCTTCCAGTTTTATAGATATGAGCCAGGTAACTTTTCTGTATAAGAAAACATATTTACAGACAATATGCCTTTTAACAATAATTATTCTGTGAGTGAAAAGTGGCTATTCTTCATGCGCCATGCTTTTACCCATACCCATCTCTGTAGCAATAGGAAACCTGACGGGTGAAATTTCTATAAAGGAGAAAGAATATTACATGGGTATGTGTAACCAATGGAACTTTGCTTCCTAGGAAGTACTGATGGCACATATTCAAGCACATTCAAAACTAACATTGCAATCTTTTACAGATAAATTGACGTTCACCAAACAATTAATGTAAAGAACTAGAGTAGGCTGGTGGTGTTCAGTACAAAACATATATAAGTGGGGAGAAAACAACTGCATATGTTTCTATACAGAGTTTCTAATTCATTATAAAATAAAGTTAGTCATCCTCACCCTCATCATCATCATCATGTTAATCTGGCTTCTACTCATTCATTCAAAGCTGGCATAGATGTAGATGTAGATGTAGATGTAGATCTTGTTGTACATCTATGTACAGCAGAGCTGCTTTAAAATGCATGATGAGCTTGTCTTTTTAGTAAGTTAAATGATTTAAATCTAGGACTAAAACCATTCAGAAAGTTGTTTGGACAAGAAATTCATGTTTTCTTTGGACCGGTTGGAGGGAGGCATAATTATAGTGTTGCAAATGTGATGCTCTGCTTAACAAGCTGTCAGTATTTCCATACTAAACATCTATTTTCAGGGGGTTAAAACACTTCCAGAAGAAAAAAAAGGGGGGGGGAATTGGAAGGAAAGCCTTGGGGACTAAAACTAGGCAATTATATTTAATCTGGCAAGAGTATTTTTTTAAGGGAGGTATTTTTATAGAAAAGAATACACACACAAAAATGGAGAAAATTAATTGACAAATAGAAGCCTGTAATTTTGATCCAAAGTCTTTTTGGTGCTAAGAAGGCTGAAATCATACTTCCCTTCAAAAGAAGATCTGATTCAGATGAAAAGGTCCCAGTCCAGTTTATTTTTAGGAGTAGCAGCATGGTTATTATAACCATAAGACAGGAATATATGAGTTTCTGTGCTAGCCACTAGCTACCTGTGTGGCCTTTGGTAAAACACTTAGCTGAGTAGCATCTTGACCTACACAGTAGCTGGCTTCATTCCATTCTGTGCACTGCAGCACGTAAACACTCCTGCTTATCCTTAATGGCTCTGCTCGTTCTGAGCTGGAATGTCTCCTTGTTAAAGGTGGATAACACTGGAGTCATTCTAGAATTTAGATGTTAATGGGTGCAGTTAAGGTTGGGCACAGAATGCATTGGTACCCACTGGCAGAATTTTCTTTGTAGTAACCAATCTGTATCAAACGGTTGTACCATCATAAAGAAATGGGGGAGTCTCCTTTCTAGTACAGGAACTCCTGTGAGAAATCTGGTGGTTTGCATAAGTTCTTCTTTGGATTTCCTCAAGCCTCAGCATTTCTGTTATTTAGCTATTCAACAAGTGCTTTCCCCTTGTAATATAGTAGTTTAGAAGCTTAACGATCACTGCTCTCAGCAGAGATATTTTGATCTTCAAAATTCCTTAGTTCTTAGGTCTAAATAGGAATATCCAAACCTTATAGTGGCTTTCACTTTAGATGAAATGTGAAGGCAAGATACAGATTTGTAACCCCTCCTTGTTCCTCAGGGAACCTCACTATTTACATTTTCCTCTAAATGTCTTCTGTTAGCCAGCATATGCTTGCATTATGATCTTTACTGCCCCTTCAGTCACTTTCTACAATTCTCAACTGTGCTTTGATCTTCTCATAGGAAGCTGAAAGAATCCTTGAAAAAGTGATTGCAGATACATATGTTGGGTTTGACTCACACCTTGTCTCCTTCTATTTTTTTGTTTTGTTTTTTTCAGCATGGATTATTATAATAGTTCTCTTTGTCTCTGTGTACAAGTAATTTCTATGTACAGTAATTTCCTCAGTAATCAAGTTTTTGTGGCATATAGTCTGAGAATAGAGACCATAGAACTAGATATGTGAACTGTAATGCAACAGTGCCTGATAAAGTGGATTAAATCATAAAATCATAGAGTAAGAAAGGATCCCAAGGGCCATCTAGTCTAACCAGCTGTCAGTGCAGGAATCCACAGCTGAAGTTTCTCTGAAATGTGACTAACAGAATAACAATTACCTGATACCCAATATTGGCTGGTTTTAGACAGAAGAGTCCCAGAGAACTCCTGTGCTCTCTTTTCATAACCAATCCTAGACATCTGTAGTAAATTCCTTCATTAGATTAGGTAGTCTTTCGTATAAGAAAATCCTATTATATTCATGGGATCACCATAAGTTGATGGGCAGCACACACATACCCTCCAACATTACGCAGATGAAAACTGGGACATGAGTGGCCATGCAACATCAGAGCTGACAAAACTCATCTCTGACAAAAATTATCAATGTCAAAAGATGGAAAAAGTTATGAATGAGGATGAACACACAAGCTAGGACAGGTCACAGAAGTTTGCTTTTGCCTGAGCCTGCTGGTAAAGGTAAGACTTGGTCTGGTCTGGTCTGGTCTGGTCTGGTCTGGTCTGGTCTGGTCTAGTCCCTTCCCTTCCCTGCTGAGTTAATTGAGTGCAAATTACTTTTTGCACTTTGAACTCAGATTACTGTAATTGAAGTAAGATGAGGACAAATTGAGAAAGTGAGAGGAAGAGAGAGAAACTGGGACATTTTGAAAGCAGCTGAAAAGAGGCAGGGGGCAGAGGATTAATCAGGACTAACTTTGTCAGACTGGGACAGTTGGAGGCTATGGTCCCTGCTGGTATTTTCTAGTGCAGTGGTTCTCAACCTGTGGGTCCCCAGATGTTCGTGGACTTCAGCTCCCAGAAGCCCCAGCCACTATGGTCAATGCTCAGGGCTTCTGGGAGCTGAAGTTCACAAACATCTGGGGACCCACAGGTTGAGAACCACTGCTCTAGTGTGATCTGAGGACAGGAACCTTTAAAATGCGTTACATGTAAGCAGTCATTTTTCCACAAAAGTCACTGAAGTCTGGTCTTCCAGTGTTCCTGGTCAAAGGTTTGGCAAGCTGACAGAAGCATAGGTAAGCACAAATATCTTCGGTGGAATCTAACAGATTAACAATAATGCTGTTCATATATTATAAAGGCATTCCTTAAGATGAGTATAACACTAGCTATCATTAATTCCTCAAATGTGATGTTACACTGTCCAGTCTTGGGTTACATTAATGCACTAGAGTTCATTTGGGTCCTGACTGAGCACACCCTAAAATCAAAGGAATTTTTCCACTGATTTCAATGTGAATTAAAGTCTTTAGCTTCTTAGCCCTGCCTCTCTTTCCAGCATCAAAAACCACAAAAAAGTCAGCTTTATAAACAGGTGTCTCCTGTCTTTATTTCTAAAACCATCTTAAATATCTCTCTGTATTTGCATGTGTGTGTGTGTGTGTGTGTGCGTGCGTGCGCACATGCGCGCGCACATATGCAGGGTGCTCACAATCCTGCCTTTGACAACCAGAGCTGACATTTCTTTCTGTCCTTTACCAAAGTTGAATAGGGGGCTTTCCATGGAGAAAACTAGGCCGAGATCAGGATTCACAAAGCTTTTCCACACCAAAATATTCGAACATTTCTTTAAGGTTTACATACACCAGGCTTTCAAACCTCAGAAGGCACAGAAACTTCTTGTAAGGCATCCTAATTTTGTCTGTATTCTAACAGACACAATTGTATTATTGATTTCCGCTGATACCGTAATTTCAAGGATGCTTTTAATCACTACTATATGTTAATTTTATTGCTGTAACAATAAGGGGCAGGAAATAACTTCTTAACCCTCTTGACAGAATCTCAGAAATGTAATGAGGTCAAATTGTACAGAGGCACCTAGAGATGCTGCCTATGGAAAATATATTACCCAGAGCTTGGAATATTATGTGGGTGTACATACACATGTACATACATGCACACATAATAATTTCTTACTTACTGTGTGGTCTATACTTATTTCATAGCAACCTATATATAAAATTAATATTTTACTCATTTCACATTACCTTTCCAAAGGAATTTGTAAATATTACTGTATAATTGTTGTTGAAAGGGTAACACACTACTAAAGTTTTGATATTTTAATTATTTTTAAAAAAAACACAAAAATAGGTCCAAATCCAACCCAGAGTACTCACCAGAATAATAGGTAAATGCCAGTCATTAGAGTATAAAAGAAATGGTGTAACCAACCCTTACATTATTTCACAAAAGAAATTTTCTGTTTTGATTACTCTGAAAAATAGTGTGCTGCTGGTAACATCATTTGTTATGATGCTACATCTAATGCAATATCTAATATGCTAACTAGTTTAGATCTTAATATACTTCTTGGCTGTGTACTTTCAAAGGAATGTGACACAGGAGATACTGGACTACATTTCATATCTTGTAATGGGAGGAAGTAAGTTGGTTTAATAACTAAACTGTAGTTATTAGAGACTTAGGCCATTTCCATACTAGACTGTTATAGTGCTATTATTCTACTTTCAACATCCTATGGAATCCTGGGGTTTGCAGTTTAAAGAGAGGCCTTTGAGAACTGATCCTCACAACATGATCGGAGGAACAAATCTTTCCCACAAGATTTTGAGAACTCAAAGGAAAATTTAAACCAAGAATAAGGATGCTGAATGATTAACAAATAAAAAGATTAAATGACCAGGACAAAATAAACTGAAGATGGAAGCAATAATAGATTCCTTCAAAGAAGAACCGTTTGATAGATAACCTACAATTTCAGTTGACTGTGAAGTTCCAATTTACAATCACCTGAAATTGTACGTTAAAAGATTCTTCTTTGAAGGAATCCATTATACTTTTAGTGTCTTATTATTGCTACCATCTTCTATAAAACCACTTGGAAGAAATACATCACTAGAAACAGATGCAATATTAACAGTGATATTTCAAATTACAGAGAATACATTAAGATTTTAACAAAAATCTGCCAAAAAATATGGAAGAAAATGGCCCTCAGATTGAAAATCCTCAATACTTAATTGCAATCCAAAGAGAGGGAACAACAGAAATTGTAATCTAATTGTAATTAGATTATTGCGCTGATCACACAGGCAAACAAAGTGTTGCCCAACATTTTACAACGCAGATTTTTATTATATATGTAGTGAGAAATGTTAAATTTTCAAGCTGAAAATGAAGAGGTGCCAAAATCAAGTAGTATACATTGGCTAACAGAGCAAACCAAATAATTGAAATTCAGCTTTATAGATTATAGGACAGCCTTTGTGTTAGCCATGAAAACCTTTTGGATTTTTTTCTTAAAAGAAATGAGTGAACTGTGACATTTGCCTATCTTAATCTATAACCTATATTCTGGACAAAAGGCCACAGTTAGGACAGAAAATGGAGAAACAGAATGGTTTCCAACTGGTAAGACATCAGACAAAGCTGCATTCTATCACTCTGTTCAGTTTATACAGAGAACATACCAAAGAGAACGCAGTCTTACGCTCAGATGAAGGTGAGGTGAAAAATGGAAGAAGGAGCACCAGTAATTTGATATATACAGATGACACTTTAACAAAGTAAAATAGTAAAGACTCAGAACAACTACAGATGAGTTAACAAAGAGAGTGCAAAAGAGGCCTATATCTACATATTAAGGGGGGGGAAATAAGAACCATAAAACAGCAACATAAATTTAAAGCTGATAATAGGCAATCAAATTGTTAAAGATTTTCTGTAATATGGAGACTATAGTCAAAAATCAGAAGACTAAGAATGGAAGGGCAGCTATGAAGAAACTAGATGAGATCATTGGGTGCAAAGATACATTATTCAACACCAAAGTAAGGTCATCCATGCCATAGCAATTCTGATTTCTGTGGAGGGTTGTGAAAACTGGACAATGAAGAAATTTGACAGGAAAAAACAAAGTTATTTGAAATCAAAATGCCAGGAGAAAGTTGTACAGATACCAAAGATCACCCCCACCCTCCCAAAAAATTACCAGAGAGCAAATCAACCTGTAAATCTCAATAGAAGCTGAAATGACTAAACTGAGAAAACCTATTGCCAAACTGCAATAGCACAACCAACTACACCTTTTTCTTACCCACAATTACTAAGCTTTGGGGAGGACATTTCTCTTCAAAACAATGGCTCTGCCATGGATACCTGTATGCAAGGCTAGATTAAAGTGGCTGGGGTCCAGGAGCAGTTTCAGAACTTCTCTTTGTACATTTGTGTGAACTACTGGAGGAGTGGTGGTGTAGAAAATGAATAAATAAATAATAGATTACCAAATATTCTCAAAATGTGAAACGTGTATATCTACCAAGCTTGAAGGGTAAAAGTGATGTTAGGGGTGATTACTTAGGTTTATTGCTAACAGAGCACTCTTTAGGGTACTGAGAATAAGGATAGTTTGTAAAGAGGCCCAAAAGATCTCTCCAAAGTGGGAGAAACAGCATTAAAGCAGCAAAGTTCAAGTGTAAATTGGTGCATATTCTGCTGGGTTGCCCTGCCTGTTCCTGGACCTGTGGGACTTCTGGAGACTTCTACAAACAACTATCTCATTGTAGACTCAGGCCTTTTCTGCACTTTGTCTTTAAAACGGGGCAGCGCGTCCTCCAGCGAGGACGTTTGCACTTGGGGGCGAACTGGGTCTGGGCTATTTTCTGTAGTTTCGGACTTCAGCCCACTCCGGAACAACCAGAACTGGTGGTTCGCCGTGCTATTGAAAGACCGCTTAAAACGGGTCTTTCAATAGCCTGGCTTGCCCCAGTCCGTCGCTGCACTTCTGTGTAGATCTGCAGGCTCGCACCAGCACAAGGCCGCAGATCTTCCAGGGGTGGGCTTCTGGCTGGCGAGCTTCTCCGGTTGGTGGAGAGCGTCCACCAACTGGAAGCCTCCATTTTCATCCCTGGAGCAGTGTGTAGCGCGGCACGCACTGCTCCGGATCAGCCTGGATCGTCGGAGGGAGCGCGCCAGTCTAGTGAGTAACAGACTGACCCATTTTCTTCCCAAAGTGCGAAAAAGCCCTCAAGCCCACAAAGCTGACTCAGCACTTTCTGTCAGCAAGTTCCATCCATTTCAGTTGGAACTGATGGAAAAGCTGGCAGATAATGGCTGGACACCCCCTGGTTTCCCCAGAAGTTGGTGATGAAACAAGTAAGACAGCAACTCAAGTTGAAGTGATATTGTGGGAGCCCATGTAATCAAATATTGGCTGGAGCTTATCTGAGGGTTTATTCTGTGGCAATAAAGGCAGCAAAGAAAATTTCTTTTCTGCCTCTATTGCATCTGCAAAGAGCTGATCAGTGGAGCTGTATTGAATGACCAGGCATCTTTTACATGGGAGCTCAGGACAAGAAAATCCAGGGCACTCAATAGCCTACTGTAAATGTTTTGTCTAGCACTTTGCAGATTAAATTGCTCAAATCTACTCTGACTTGCATGTTATAATTAATATGGATCCAGTGTGTATGACTTTGGCCCCTGTTTGTCTAGTTACAATGGACAGTTTTCAACTTGTGCAACCCCAGGACATGGTCAGAATTCTTGGAGAGGGAGACCTACTACATTTGTGTTAGATCCTTGCTCTTCCTGGATCATTAGAAAAGCCATAGGGGACAAGTATCTGCTGGGATGGGACCTGGAGGCACTGTTTTTACAGTGACTTTGTTCCTTCCTAGAGGGGCAGCGTAGGGCCTCTCTGAAAATCCACTTTGTGGCAATGTGGGCAGAACCCCTCCCCCATTTTGTCTCTGCCTCCCATTGTAATTCCAAGTAACTGGCCAGTGGAGCTGTTTCAAGTTACAGGATTTGGAGACACTGTTTTAAAGTGGTTCAATTCCTTCCTCCCTTATTGTAATGAGTTCTGTCTAGGGCAGTGGTCTCAACCTGTGGGTCCCCAGATGTTCGTGGACTTCAGCTCCCAGAAGCCCCAGCCACTATGGTCAATGCCCAGGGCTTCTGGGAGCTGAAGTCTACAAACATCTGGGGACCCACAAGTTGAGAACCACTGGTCTAGGGTTTCTGGTGAAGAGCGTTTGGAAACTTCAGCTGGTCCGAAGAGCTGCAGTGGGATTGATAACTGCAGATGGCTAAAGGGACCACACAACTCCTCCCCTCATATCTCTGGCTGGTGGTTTCCCCACACCCACAAAAAGATGTTGAGGCAGCAACGGAAGGGGAAACATCAGCACAGTGCAACAGTTCTTCCTCAGCCTATGTGCATGCTGGCTTTGTGGAGTGAGAATTGGGGAAAGAATAAAGAGCAGGACAACCACTGCCAAGAAAGTCTTCCCCACCCTTCAACCTTTGCTTCTTGAAGGACATGTCCCCACCTGCTGCCATTGCCTTTTTAGATACCCAGGAGGTTGGGCTGCTTCCTTTGCTCTTTTATATATCCAGAATTTTGCTTGATGGGGTGTGGGAGTGGAAAGAGAAAGAAAGCAAAGATGACAGAACTTGGGCTCTGGGATCCATGAGCTGCTTGTTGAAACAGTTCTTCCCCCTGAGTGGTAAGCACCCCTGCACTGTTCCATGCTTCTGAAGATCTTTCCAAATTTTGAAGCCTGAATCATTCAAAAGAACTCTACCACTATAAACTGACCCCTGTATGACCCCACACAATCTCAGTGTTTCCGTGGCTGATTTTAGAACAACACTGTTGGACAATGATATGTATCTCTTACAAAACTTGGATGTTAAATACAGTAGGACCCCTGTATCTGCAGGGATTGGTTCCGTGGGCCCCCCATGGATCTGAAATCCATGGATAGTACTGAATGCCCTGTCCCACCACCTGCCCTGGGCCCAATTGTGGTGGTGGCAGGTGGGAAAACAGCAGGGAGCACAGGATCCTGCGATCCCCGTTGTTTTCCCACCAGCTGCCACCGCGATCAGGCCCGGGGCCAGAGGTGGGAAAAGAGTGAGGAGAGCAATTCTGCGATTTCTGCTGTTTTCCCACTGGCTATCACTGTGATTGGGCCCGGGCCAGAGGCTGGAGGTGGGAAAACAGTGAGGAGTGTGATCCTGCAATCCCTGCTGTTTTCCCTCTTCTAGCCACTGGCCCTGGGCCTGATTGTGGTGGTGGCCAATGAGAAAACAGCAGGGAATGAAGAATTGTGCTCCTCGCCACCGCCTGCCCCCTTCCCTGCCTCGATCCTGGCCAACCACGGATAACTGAATCTGTGGATATGGGGGTCCTACTGTCCTCAGACAGCACCCTACTTAAAAGAGCATTGCCCCAGCAACTATAGGAAGCATAACAGTGAAAGAAACACAGACTCTCACCCTGCAAAAAGCTCAGATGGCAAATCTATTCCCACATGTCTTCTTCAGCAGGATAATTACAGCACCTGATATTGTCATCCACATCATCAGGGGCCATATTCCTGCTCATCTTCTAGTATCATCATTTGGCAGCAAAGCCTTGATGTAGCCTCTTTTGGACAAACAGTCATGAATATTTAAGTCTCCTTGCATTGGTGATCTCTGGTTACAAACTGAGGGTCAACCTAAGCCATTTCCACACAACGTCACTATACCACAACAGCAGTGGGCTCTTTCTGGTCTAGGAGTTGTACTATCACGTGAATATCATCACTATCCAACTGCTATCCCATTCTCAAGTGTGGCCAAACCACCTTATACCATTTCCAGAAAAAATCCATTAAGAGCCTCCTTTAGTACTTCAATCCTGTCAGCTGACTCAGTACAATCCCATAATAGTGTTTGATAGTACTTCCTGTCCTCCTGGACCCAGGAGTGGGTGAGGTGTGGGCATGCCCAGCTTGTCCCTCCCTCAGCGACTCACATGGCATGGTAACTTTGAAATCTATCACCTCTCCCTGTTTATGTTAAAGTTCTCCTTTGGGTTAAGACTTTTTATTTATGACACATTTTAAAGCATTATAACACAAAAGTGCAATATAGTGTACTGGTGTGTTTGGCTTTTACAACATTGCTGGCATTAATACAGCTTCCAAAAAAAAAAAAATATGCCAACCAATCAGGGGTGGCAGGGCAGGGTGAAGACAGGGCGAGGGAGTGACCAAGGATGCTGTAATGAGGAAGGTACGCCACTGGCAATATTGCTACTTATCTGCTTAAGGCAGAAGGGTGCAGAAGAGAGCATCCCTAACCCAACATCATTGCGTGAATGGCAATGCCGGGATTGTAAAGGAAGAATGTGCTAATGGTGCATGGTGTAGAAAGGGCCCTAGATGTTAATGGTAATGTATATTACCTATAATTGACTTGCCTCCCTTAATAGGATTCCCTAGGTATAAATGCCTCAGCAATAAGACTTTTAAAACCTTGTGTTTACCTTCCTGTGAAGCACTTTTAATACAAGATACAGAGGTGAGGGAAATCACATGCTATGACAAACAGACTTTTTCCACCACTTAAGCAAGCACCTCTTGTTAAAATATGTCAAATGCATCATTTATTTAATCTTATTTATTGATCAAACTATTTACAACGTCTCCTGTATCACAGGATCTCAGGGCAGCATGCAAATAATATCAGTTTAAGCAATTTAAAACAAAATATCATCTAGTTTGACCCTTAGAAACACTTCCACTTGCCCTTCTAAGTTCAAAAGTTTGTTATCTTTTAGCATAATCCATTTCTTAAGTCCATGAGGCAGCAAAGTACATCTTTAAGTTTGGTAATCAAAGTCCTCTTGATTCTTTTGAATTTTGTAGGATCTTTTCTTTCACTCTGGGTTACTTGCCTACCCAAACAAATTTTAGCAAATCTCTTTGCTGTTGAGACTTAAGATTTGGGTGGCACATATACCTATCATATGATAAAGTTAAGGTTAATGTGGCCTTTAATAACCATTATATTAGACATGCCCTATTGGAACTTCAAAATAAATATAAAATGAAATTTTGGTCAAAGACAGCTTTCTGATTTCTCTTTTTACAGAACAGAAATGAGAATAAAATTTGGATGCAACATGCATATGAATCAATGGGAAAAATGATGGACAAAGGGTATTAAAAATGTACTTTGCTATGATCTTCAAGAAAACTACTACAAAATGATGTAGTGCTGGTATTTGACACCAGAGACACTCACAAAGATATATAAAGATACAAAGAACAAATGCTGGAAATGTCAAGATTGGGTTGGATCTTTGTACCATATGTGGTGGACTTGTGAAAAAGCTAAACAATTTTGGCTTAAGACACAAAATGTGATGCAAAAGATTTTGAAAGGCCAAATACCAAAGAATCCTGAGTTATACTTACTACAAATTTGAGGAGATGATACAACTATTGATAAGAAACAACATAAATTAGTGCAAACATATGTTATTAGTGGTGAGATTAGTATATGCAAAGTACTGGAAAAAATAGAAATCCTATGAATGAAAGAATAGTTTGATAGATTGATGAGAATAACTGGAATGGATAATCTTACATATAGGTTAAAGGTGATAGATTTCAAAGGGCTGAACAAATGATGAATTTTCTTCTGAATGGAAATGTCTGTCTGATTATTTAAAGAAAAATGAGGCTGAATTGATGGCAATAGGTTTTTGAATTTGCATATATTTTTAAGCTCTAACTCTTTCCTTTATTACTATATGGGAAGTGTGTAACCCCTGCTGGCAGACCCAGTCCCGGGGGAGCGTAATATTTAATATCCAAAGTTATTAAGCCAGAGGTTCACCAAACAGGAACATAGACATCCAGGTCTAAAGCCAAAGCACAACTAGCGAAGTCAGACCACCACTTCCTCAGTCACATCTCCAAAAGGGAAACCTCAAAGGCACAGAGACACACACAATGGACCATCAACAACAATGATACCTTGAGGGGACTACATGTCCTCTGGATGAGATTAATGATTGCAACAGTGAGAAATACAAAAATGAGGTCTATTTGCATGATTCAGCCATTATCCTTTTCCGGGAAAGGGTCTGCCCCTGAGGCATGTTTTGCCCTATAATTGAGTCCCCTTTTGTGACCCTTTTCTGAGAACTCCCACATATGACTAGTGCCCCGGCATTCTGCTAGTCAAAAGCTCCCCTCAGCATTCTTCCTCCACTGAGCCACCTTTGCCTTGCTTTTTCCTGAGCCACAGACTACAGGATCAGGTGCAGTATAAACCACTCTCTTTCCCTCTGGTTTTCCCAGTCTTCATATCTTTCCGACTTATTAGTCCTTGTGTGCCCGTGTGAGTGACTGCTTCGTTGTGTGTATGTGTGTGGACATTTCGCCAATTCTGCTAAATAAACTACTGACAACTGGGCATTTGGCCTGGCTTTCGTGTGGTCTGACTCTGTAGACATAGGGTTCAAGATCTTGTTGTGTTGCCGTGCCCCCTGCTTTGCTAGGCAGCGCTCCACTAATTTCCCCAATCTTTGCATTTTTGGAGCAAATCAGGGTGTCCCCCAGGGACCCCCAGAAGTCAGGGTAACAAGTGCTATATGAAAATAGAAGATGATGATTATAGCTTGTTCCTATTTTAGATTTTTAGTATTTATAATATAGGTTTTAGTAAAATGTTTAAGATTTATCAATGTTTATAAGATTTAACCATTACTCCATTTATTATTGTTTCCCATTGGTATTTTTGGATAAAACATGATGATCTTAATATTTAGGTTATAAAGGTATGATGCTGATGTTTAAAATCAATTTCATTCAGAATAATAACATTATGGTAGTAATTGTCTATGACTGATAATGAGTAAAGTAAATTTATCTTCAAAGGAGAAGGATAAGATTACTAAGACTATTAACAAGGTTAATTTAGATTTTTAATAATGACTTAATAGTTAAGTACAAGTATTTACTAAGAGCTGTATGCAACAAGGGCAGGAACCAATTTTTACTTATCTGTAGTCTCTTTTGTTTACTGTAGTTTTGTTACATGCATGCAGTTTTGTTAGGTATTTTTTGCTTTCGTATTTGTATGATGATGATGATGATGATGATGATGATGATGATGATGATGTGCTTGTTGTTTTATGTTTTATGTATTGTTATGTAGTTTTGCTTAGAGACCACGGCAAGCAGTTGAAATTGACAGTACTGGGTGTGCTGCTGTACAAAATCCCTTCATATAGTCACCTGGATGACTGTGAAAAAGT
Source organism: Iguana delicatissima (assembly GCA_948472985.1). Taxonomy (NCBI): domain Eukaryota; kingdom Metazoa; phylum Chordata; class Lepidosauria; order Squamata; family Iguanidae; genus Iguana; species Iguana delicatissima. The sequence goes on from CAOKZL010003981.1 coordinate 44,771, forward strand.
ATACTCTCTCTTTAAATAATAGGCAGTGGTGAAACTTAAAATGGGACTGTATTTTCTTTTGATATTAGGGTATGACGTCCATCAGTTATTTTGGGAAGAAGCCCAAAAATACTTGGGAGAGATGTTAAAACTGCAAATGAATCCATGGGTTTATTTTCTTGAGTGATTTGAGTTCTGCCAAATATTTGTAGTGTAAAGAAATCATAAAAATTTGCTGGTGGTCCTAGTCTGGTGGGTACTCCTTGCATATTTGAGAAAGTTGTGTGAAGAATATTTGATCCCTTAGTTTAAAACAAATTAAAGTCTTCAAGAGAAATAAATAAATTGTAGCCTATAGAAATACATTTTGTCTTATCCCCAATGGACTATGATTTTTTTGCATTAGACTTTATCTTTAGTGATCAGAATTTGGATTTGCTCTGTTAGATATATGGAAGTCTAGTCTGCCTTTCTCTCTCCTCTGTTTTGAAATAATATTGGTACATGTTAAGGATTGTTCACGTTATGTATTCAAGTTACCTGTAAATTATACAAATAATCAGTTTATTTAAAGTTAACCTGAGCCTACGTATGCCCTATGTTAAAAATGATTATGATCTATGAAAAATAAGTCTCTGAACAGAAAATTAATACTCACAAAAACATCTTAGTATGTCTACAGCAGATTCCAACAGCAAGAGTTTCAGTGTAACTTCCCCAATGGATGAAAGCAGCCATCCTCAGTCAGGTTCTTCATAGTCCAATCTAGGAAATGAGTGCTTTTCATCAGGGCTCTAACTATTAAGATGGACATCTGTCATGTGTGATTCATGCCCTCATCTATGCCCAAGGGGAATTTTGTATATATACAATGTATATTGTATATTTTGTATATTGATTTAGAAAGCACTATTAGTTTTGGCAGCATAGAGATGAATCGTTTTTGTTGGTTTATTTATTAGTTTCTGTTGCCTTTTTAAAAACAGCTCTAAAATTTATGTTTCATGTTCCATTTGAAGCAAATGTTTGTGATGTTTGTAAGAGAGATGTGTGACAAAAGGATTGCAATGGGTAATTTATTGTCTTGTTCAGGAAAGGATGAAAAATTCAGTTTTATTCCATTTAATGCAGATGTCAGAGATGACAGTGTTGCCCCGCTCTTTTCTTCGTATTACTTGGGTTTTAACTACCATTTTTTAGTATTTCATGGGGGAAATCCTATGTTGACAAAGCATAAGTTTCTGCCACCATACTTGCAAGAGGCAGTGGACAATGCTCTCTTTGTCTAGCACCTTCCCCTGGAGAGCAATAGCTCTTATGGCCCAGGAGGCCATAAACTAAACATGAGTCAACAGTGCAATGCAGCAGCCAAATATCCAATGCAGTTCTGTGCTGCATGAACAGAAGTATAGTGTCCTGACAGATGGAATAATTAGTGCCACTCTATTCAGCTGTGGTGAGACCTCACCTGGAATACATGAAGGCAAGGGGTTGGACTAGATGGCTCCTGCAGTCCCTTTCAACTCTAAGGCCCTTTTCGCACAGCCTTTGCCATGTGAAAGGGCCCCTGGAGTATTGTGTGATTGTGAGGAGCGACCAGCACAACACACTCACAATCGCGCGACACTCCAGGGTAGGGCAGGCGCCACTCATACACTTTTTCATTTTCGGCTTTCAGCTGAAAATGGTGCACAATTGCGGATTGCTCCAGGGCCCCACGCACACTTGCCATGTGTGCGGAGCCTCCAGAACCACGGCAGTCGCGCTTCCTGCCCCAGCGCAGCCTGGGAAATTCCCAGGCTGCGCTGCGGAAGGAAGAGGTGGGGATCTCGCGCTACCTACCTCCCCGCACCCCAGCGCTGAAAAAAGATATGGTGCAGAAAGGGCCTAAGATTCTATGATTCTATGGCCTACAAGGCTAATCTTGTGCTTGTAGCATAGATGTTTCCTGGAACTGTGGTGAAATAACATGACCATTTCAAATAAGATAAGTGTACTGTCATCGTACACTTACCGGTATATGCTGCCTCGGACTGTGGTGGAGTCTCCTGCTTTAGAGATTTTCAACCAGAGGCTGGATGGCCATCTGTTGAGAGTGCTTGGGTGTGGGTCACTGCATAGCAGGGGGTTGGACTGATGGCCCCTGGGGTCTCTTCCAACTCTATGATTCTATAGTGTGCTAAGAGTCTGTTGGCTCAACTGACTTAACATCAACTGATTCCAAGATGACTGATAGGTCTCCTGCTTTGCTTCAAGGCACCCATTCTGACAAGGTGCTCTCAAGGAAAGGGAAAGAATTGCTGTGTGTGTTGAGTGAAACATTTGATCAAGATAGGCGTTATTTGCATTCATGACTCCACATAAAGAGCTAAAAAATTACAGAACTAGGTTTGTTCATTGGGAATATTTTGAATTTCTGTTTAGAAAGGAGCATTTTAACCCTGAATTATTTATGTGGTCATCAATTAAAAGAGGAATTCTGCCTTCTGAATTTGTGGGCAGCAGTCTCAATGAATGATGGCTTTTACACATGGTCTTTTCATCTTAGGATATAAAAGCACTTCACAAACACTGATCAGCCTGATTGATGTGTATCCACTGAGCTGCAGCCATCTGTAAGACAGGGCAGCATGTGGTTGCCACTGTGGCTGGCACAACCCAGGGCAACTGTTTTTGCTCAAGTGGAAGGAGCAGGTAAGGTACAGAAGTACAAGCAAGATATTGCTTTATGAACATACATTCCCCCAACAGTGAGAATTACGCCACCATCTTTGGTTGCTTATTTATATGGCACATAGGATAGCATTTTTAAATGATCAAAGAACCACTCAGAATTGATGTCCACACTCTGAATCTACCTCAGTTCAACAGTGCCTGTTTTATACCATTTTCATCTTCAGAGGCCCAAAGCAACTGTGTTTGGGAATCTCAACCATATGGGCAGGTGATTGCACATAAAGGGGACTGTGTAACTATGTTATGAATAAGAGAAGCCAAAAAAGAAACAGGTAATAGGGGAAAAAATTACATAGTCTCCTCCCCTCCTGGGGTCTCAGCACAACCAAGCTTTTCTACTAGCAGAAACTAGTCAGCAACCACAAAGTAGTGTTGCGGGTATCTTCTTGGGCAAAGGTATCTATGTTTTGCCGCTTCCCTCAGTTTTTTCTCTGTGACTCCTCTTTTCTGTGGAAATGTGTCTGTGATACTGTCTGGGTATGTCAAAACATTGCTGCTACTTGTGTGACATTATGTACTCTGTGAAGCTTTCTTTTCATTCCTTACCTTGTGAAAAAAATATATGTAGGAAAAAGCCAGAAAGTGTACGCCTTTGTAACATTGAGATGTTGCAAGGAAAGATGTCACATGAATTCTAGATACGGCCAAAGAGATTTGTTAGATTTGTTCTTGTGGTTGTGGTCATATATTGAAAGACCCTGTTATTAATGGCCTTGCCTATATTTTGCAAACTCAGGTCCGTGGCTTCCTTGATTGAATCAATCCACCCATCTTCCTCTTTTCCTTCTGCCTTCCATTTTAAATTTTCATCTTTTCCAATGAGTCATGTCATCTCTTGGTATATTCAAAGTAAGATAGCTTCATTTTCCACTTTAGTTTATTCACACCACGTATTGCAATGTTTGCAGATTTCATTTCTTGATTTACAGTTTCTAGCTTTCCCTGATCCATGCTTCTCAAATACTAGATTCCTTTTACATGGTATGTACAGCTGTGAACTTTCCTTTCACAGCTGAGCATATCAGCAACTGTACATCCTTTTGACTTGAATCCAGTTGCCTGATGAATCACAACTTGCACTTGTCCTCTGCCATTCCCCAGTAGTGCATTAAGTGTCTGCTGACTTGGGTGGATCTCATCTTCTAGCACGATCTCTTGTTTTTATGAATTGTTTCATCATAGGGTTTTTGAAGTAAAAGGTATTGAAGAAAGTTTTACCAATGTCTTCTTCTGTGCTATACTAACAAGAGTTAGCTAAAGTGTCACTGTTGATGTCTTTGAGAGATCTTCCACTGGGGTCACTACTTCCACTATCCTGATAGCTTCCCTTCCAGAGCTTCTCTGCCACACCCACCATTAAAAGCATAACCTTTCTTCTGCTAATATCGCCATTACTCCCTGAAGGAGATGCCTCCACTTGGAGCATTCCACTTTGAGTAACCCAATAAGAATCAAATTTCCTGACAGTATCATTCTCAGCCTCAAAATATGGCTCAGTTAGCCAGCATTCACTGAGAACGGGCATCTCCATGGAAGGTCTATGAGTGCAGGTACCCATTTTCAGGCTGCTATGGCTGTATGGCAACACCAATGGCTCCATTCACAAGTATGCATAAGTGCTATCCAGCAAGAGTGTTGTTAGCTATCCCCCTCATAAGAAGACTTGCATTCATGTTGTCCTGCCTATATCTTGTCTATATTGTTCAAATTTCACTATGAGGTCAAAGGATCTTCTTACTTTTTCATTAAAATAAACATTTATCTCAGGAAAAATTATTTAATCTATTATTATAGTTCTATTCATTCATTCCACATTACAATCTGTGTGGTGGACTCTGCCCAGTAACTCCAACCCTGACATCTGCCAGTCTGTCTTGTGTTTCCAGCAGGGGTGAGAAAGTTTGGTAGGTCTTGGAGGCATTTTTCTCCTCCATGAGCTTACAGGGACTTCATGAACTGCCTAAAATTCCAAAGAGCAGGGAAAAAGCCCTAAAGAAAACTGCAAGTGGCTCAAGTCTATTTCAGGTCTTGAAGAACAGGTATTTGTTGATATTAAATCGTGTCTCTCTCCTGGATGTTTCAGCAGCATAAAAAGGGTGGCCTTCGCTCCTGGTGTTTAAGGCTGTTGTTATAAATGGTGTAGCCAATATATAGATAGCAGGGACTGGGGTTAGAGGTGCATAGAGCAGCAGGCAGCCCAGCCCCAGTCCCCATTCTTCCAGAAGCAGTTGGTTATGCTTGAAATCATTGGGGCAATTTATACACAGTGGGAAGTGGATTTTCCATTCTCCCTCATCACATTTCCAGTCAGCTGAAGGAAGCTGATGAAATATTGTTTTGTCCAACAAAAATGCTCTTCAGATATCTCCTGTTCCATACAGCTGCTCTTTCCCAGCAAAAGTTTTACAAATGGCCAATGGATACTTTCTTCTGTCCCACCTAAATGTGAAAGGTATTTGTTGTAGCATTATATATAACTGTTGACATTCAATTTCATTTGATAATTAAAGGTCTGTTGAAATATTGTCCTTGGACTTATTTGAGGCAAACTTTAGTTGCCAAAGATCACTCTAAGGCCATTTCCACACTACACTGTTCTAGTGCTATTATTCCACTTTCAACATCCTATGGAATCCTGGGGCTTGCAGTTTAGGGAGGGCTATTTAGAATTCTCAGCCAGACAGCCCTTTGGCCTCAGTAAACTACAAACCCAAAAATTCCACAGGACGTTGAAAGGGGAATAATAGCACTAGAACAGTGTAGTATGGAAATGGCCCAAGTTACACCTACCTGTTTTCAGTTTTTGCACTGTTTTTAAAAATAAATTCCTATTCATGGCTATTATTGCTCTGATCCACTGCTGTAGTTTTTAAAAAAGTCAACAGAATATCATTTCCCCTGTTTGAAATGTTATCCCAGCCAACTGGAATCCACATAGTAAACATGCTGATATTGCAGAGCCGATCAGATTTGGCTGTGTGGCCATGCCTTTGAATGAAAGCTCACTCTTTTCACTTGGAAGCTCAGTCTAGCTATATTATTGGGATATATTTCTGAGAGCAACCTAGCGGGGATAGACATCTTCAAAAGCATGTGGGGGGTGATGTTGCTCATTCTATTGTGCTTCAAAGTCAACACTTTTTTATCAGGTTGTGTGAGAAGAAATCACAATCATGACTGGGTAACTCATGGATTGGGAAAGTGTAGCCCACAAGCCACAGATGGTTCTCCAACTCCACTTCAGGACAAAAGAATTCCTTTCAACGAAAGGTTTTAGCTGTCTCGTGCACTGTGTATTACCTCAATTCTTTTGCAAAACTGGAAATAGAGTTCTGGAACCTCTAGTTTCAGTTTCTTTTCCTTTAAAAAAGGGGCTCATTCAGGAAGATACACACACACAAACACACACACACACGGACTTCAGGTTCCTGGAACTTGCTCACCTCACTCTAGGAGATCAGAGTGCATTCAGAGGTCTCTGTACTCTGAACATGTAAAATTTGGAGGACTGGCATGACATTATTACCTGTTCTTTTCTGAGCCCACCTATCCAACCCAGTTGTTGCTGCTGTCATCATTGTCATCTGTGATATATGTTTGCTGTTTTCTAAACTTTACATGTGGCCCACAGTGCACAGTGATTATGGAAAATATTTTTATCTTTAAATGAAGGCCCCTTTCCTTTTCCATTTACTTCTTTGAATCCATCATCAAACACAGGGCAACATCTATTCTTTTGCCTTAAAATGTTACCCTGTTTACTGGGGGTCCCGGGAGGGACACCAAAATGTGCTCAACTATAGGTGGGGAAAATTAGGTCAGAGCACTGCTTAGCCTTACGAGAGGCAGGGTAACTTAGCAGGATCTTGTAACCCAGTGTTTACAGGGTCAGGCCAAGTCAAGGAGCAGACCAATTTGAAAAGAATTGACATTTTATTAAATACAGACAGACAGTGTATGCAACACACTCATACAAGTAGCTAAGGAAAATAAAGGTTGGAGTGGTATGGAGGGATTTTGAGAGGGATTGTTGAATTGGGTGATACGACACCTGTCCTGAAGCTGGAAGAAGATAGAGAGCGATGCTGGGGTTCGGTGTATCTCAGCACGTGGAGCTGAGGGGAAGGTTGCCAAGCAATGCGGCAGCAAGGCAGTTGGAACTCGGGAGCAATCCGAGGAAGGTCTTGGAATCAGGGGTTTTTATAGGGAGAGGTGTGACTGCAGGCTATGCCTCACTCAAGGACAACAATGAGTTTTGAGTGTGAGACAATGTCTCAGAAAGGTCACAGTTTAGCATGATTGAGTTAAGTCGGAATTGACAAAGAGGTAGACTGTGTGCAAATGCTCAGTGCTTGGCAGTTAAGCTTCCAGCTTGCCAAGTTACCTGCTCGGGGCAGGGAGTCCTTTGTAAACTGCGTGCATACATAATGAGGGTGTTTGCAGAGAGGTCTCCTAAAGTGGTGATCTGGCTATTTCTAGCCTGCCTGTATTGCCTTTGGATATTGCAGCGTTTGATGGCTGCGCCTAGTTCTGTGCTTGTCCAGGGGCCTCACAAACACATGGAGAGGGGTGGTAGCATAAGGCCGAATTATTGATATCAAAGTGATATCTAGGGGGGTCTCCAAGGAGGTCTGAACTGCAGTAACAAAAAGACAGTACCTTCTTTCTCTTAAAACCAAATGCTGGGCTCATTTGTCGGTTCATTTCTTTATGGACCTCAGAAAACTGCACCCAAGTTTGTCAGACTGTCTCTCCTCACATTCCTAGTGGCGTCCTGACTCCGTCTGACCTTGGGAGTTCTAATATTCTTGGGTTTGCAAAGAGTGCCTGGCTGGCTAAGTTCCTGACTCTCAGAGCTTGTTAAAGGCAAAATGTTTCATTCCATAGAGCTAATCAGACAGCTTTCCTTTTTCAAGAGAGGTGACCCTTTGTGGTCTTTTTCCTTCTGACACACTGCACATTCTTGCTAATGCCAAAATGGCTCTCCTCACTCACCTTCAGTCAATCTGGTAAAGCAATGAAAAGGGGAAGGGGACACTTTTTAAAAGATCCAAAATCAGTGGTGTACATGGACTGAATGGCCCTATAAAATAGCTTGCATTTAATCTTTCTCCCTCTCTCTGCATGATTCGACTAGTAGTTTTTGTGTGTGTTTTTAATAAATGAAAAAGAGATGCATCCAAACCAATGAAAGATGTACTCAACTCAGTTGCCAGTCTGAATGTTGTATTCAAACTCTGTGTGACTGTCTCCACCTGACATTCTTCTTTGGCCATTTCTGCACTAGCCTGTTTAGTGCTGTGATTCCCCTTTCAACATTCTATGGAATCCTGGGGCTGGCCAGCCCCAAATCCCAGGATTCCATAGGATGTTGAAAGGGGAATCACAGTGCTATAACAGGCTAGTGCAGAAATGGCCTTTAATTCTGATTCCATGTCTTACTTGGATAGTGCCATATGAATGGCATTGCCCACTAATCAGTCAGTTAGCAGGCTGATATCTGACTACAGGTCCAGGTGGCAGGCAGTAATAGGCTTTCCAGAAACTAAAAGACAAACTCAGATCTAAAGTATGTTAGAGACTTCCTACACTACACTGTTGTAGTGCTATTATTCCACTTTCAACATCCTGTGGAATTCTGGGGTTTGTAGTTTACTGAAGCCAAAGAGCTCTCTGGCTGAGAATTCCAAATGCCCCTCCCTAAACTGCAAGCCCCAGGATTCCATAGGATGTTGAAACTGGAATAATAGCACTAGAACAGTCTAGTGTGGAAATGGTCTTAGAGTGATCTTTGGCAACTAAAGTTTGCCTGAAATAAGTCCAAGGACAAAATTTCAGCAGATCTTTAATTATCAAATAAGAATTCTAAATGCCCCCTTCAGACCCCAGGATTCCATAGGATGTTGAACACAGAATAATAGTATTATACCAGTGTAGTGCAGAAAGGCCCTTAGAAATCACAGTTTTACCTCATACTCCACAGAGCACACTTTCTCCTTTTTAGTAACTAGATGCTTCTACATTTTTTTTAAAGGTGGTTCACTAAACAAAGTTCTATATCTTCTTCATTTTCTTTTTCAAAAAAATCCCTCCAGTTTGACTTCAGCTCTGTGGGCCTGTCTTATGCTTCCTTTATAGAGTGACTTTTCACCATATTAATGAAAAGAAACCATCCCTAAAACATTTCCATGCTGAATCATTGATTTTTCATCCAGATTTGAGTAATGGTTTCCGCTGTTGTTCCAAGTAGGTACAATAATGGTGGGAATTCAAGCAATAACTGGAAATGTAGTTTCTTTTCCTTCTCACTCATATTTCATTTTTTAAAAAAGAAACTTGATTTTTGTTTTGTCCTTCCAGAAAAGATTTCCTAGGCTCATACAACGATGCTCTGTAGTGGCCTGATGTATGCCTAAGCCTAAGGGTATAATTCAGACAGGATTGTATGGAGATATTTCATCCTGAGCTGCAATACTCTTCCTATAAGTAACAGCAACTCACTTTGCTCACAGAATCAAAAAGAGATTGAGTTTTTAATGTACTATAACATCTTCATTTAGAAGCAATAATCAGCACCTAGGCTAGACTACAATGAATGATAGTGATCATATCAGTACAACACATGTTCTATCTCAAACAGAATTCCTATGGCTAATGCTTAACGCAGGCATAATCAGAAACCTAGCTGTACCCCTGTGAGGGCAGAATTAAATTTTATGAAGTAAACATGGGAATCCCAAGCCCAGATTTCCCTTGTAGTACAGGAGTAGGGGGTGCTTGGAAACTGAAATCAGTGGACAAAATACTGTATTTGCCAGTGTATAAGACGCACTTCTTTCTCCAAAGAATGCCTTCTGAAAAGGGGGTGTGTCTTATACACCAGCAAATAAGGTAACTCTTGCCAAGGCATAGGAAAGCAAGGGGGGAGAGAAGTCCCCACGGAGGCATAAAGGAAAGGAAAGGTACCCTTCTGTTCCTTTTTGCCTGGAGGGGAGTTCTCCTCACAGAGGCAAAGACAAAGGAACAGCAGAGAAGGGAACTTCTTTCACACCCACACCCACACACCCACACCCACACACACACCCTGCCTGTTCTTTCTGCCTCAGCAGGGAAGTCTCCTGGCAAGGCAGAAAGGACAGGAGTGGGGAGAAAGGAGCTGTTTTCACACACACACACACACACACGCGTCCTGCTCTCTCTGCCTCGGCAGGGAGGTCCCCCCCCAAGTGGAAATGACAAGAACAGGGGACAGGGTACTAAAATATTTTTTCCTAAACAATGAAGTCTGAAAATAGGGTACATCTTATCTTAACTCCCTCCTCTGACTTCTGTCTTTTTGTCTTTTGTCATTTGTCTTTTCTTCCTGGAATCTGACTCCAGACAGAATGGTCAGTAGAGGGGATTTGCTGGATGTGTTTTGCTTCATGTTTGGGGCATGGAAAGAAACCCATTCCTTTCCTCCTCATATGACATGGCTTGGTTTCTTAGTTCCCTTTTGGACAAACTGCAGCATTCTGTTACCCTGATTTCTGGGGGTCCTGTGAGGGACACCTAAATGCTCTCCAAATTATGCAAGTTGGGGAAATTAGTCAAAGAGGACAAGTTAGCACTGCGAGAGGCAGGGCAACAGAGCAAGATCTTTTACCCAGCATCTACGGGGTCAGGCTGAGTCAAATTACAACATTGGGAAGTTTTGCCTATCTTTGCAAATCGTGCTAAGTATTATCCCACAAGTCCGGCTAGAAACTGTGGTAACATTCCCTCCCCCGAAAATGGGCGAAGTTGGGGACAATATCAATTATTTTCCAATTAAACATTTCAAAGCAATTTTAGAGCTGAATAGGGGTCTACAGGCTCAGAGGTAGTATTTCCCCATAGACAAACGGAATTCTTGGGGAACATGAAAGGTTTCTATCTTATAAAACACATTCCTATCTAAAACCTACACCTAAACACATTCACACAAATGTCAACAGCAATAAGCAATTATCAATAGCAAATCGTCCTGTCAATAGAGAACTGTCAGTAAATGACTAATGATGGTAAATAGCGCAATGCAAAACATTTAAACTTGGTGCAGAGCGTGCCTTCTTAATGAGGCACTGCAGGAACGAGCAAAGCAAAGTGGTGAAAGTTGCAGTGTATCCAATTTTGCAGACTAGCTAACAACTGAAAGCTAACTATCTGCTGCTTGCATCTTGCAGATCTTGGAGCAAGGAATAGTCCATTCGAGAATGCAAAAGCCTTTTGAATCAGAGTCTTCGGCAAAAACAGTCTTTATCTCCATCAGAGGGTGTCTGGATCACACCCCCCCATGGTCCCACAGCTGCATCAGAGGATCGGGCATCTCCGTTGACCTGCTCCTGAATGGAGCTGCGATTTTTCTTCTTCACCCCCCCCCCACGATACCTGG